>JAHWFP010138332.1:27488-38046 GCA_023313725.1 Lithobius niger | reverse complement strand
TGGATGCACAAACTTAACACTCAATAATTATGGCAGCCTGTCATTTGCGGGCAGTCAACTGTCCAATCAACTATAAAGTGGCTAGCAAATCAGTATTGCACACTTAGTTGGAGAGCACTTGAAATTCTGCATGCATAGCCATAAACAGCTTTTTTCTAGCTACTATGGTTCCCGAGATTAGGGATAGTCCGATATTAATATCGGTATTTTTGCCATATCGGTTTCGGACCACATGCATCCAATACAGATATTCGTTATGCCAAAAAACGTAACTGTTTCCCCACAAAAATTACACCCAGCACGGCAAAAGCAACAAACAAGTGAGAAAAGGAAAGCCATTTTCACAGTTTATAATGAAAATATAACACGTGATGGTTCCAATGCCAAAGTTTTACAACGACACTCTCACTAGAAGATGAATGTACTGAAGCCGTAAGTAAAAAAAAAAGTAAAAATGTTGTAATGCTGCAAATGACTTTTTGGGTCATCTTAGCAGTTGGAACCCATGCAAAACCAGAAACTGTTGTTGCACTTGCATAGAATTTAAATTTTGAGTTGTGTCTTTTATTATTATTATCGGTATAGACATCGGTATCGTATCGGATAAGTTTACCTTTCATCGGTTTCGGATCGGTAAAAACTCGTATCGGCCGATCCATAGCTGAGATATGATAGTAAAGCTTCAAGGTTTGTTAATCAGTTTCCATTTTGGCGAGTAGCTTTTAAAACCATTAGCCAACTGCTAAATTTTTAGCCTGCATTGGTGATGGTTGTTCACCACATAGGCTAACCCGGGGTTTTCATCATTATTGCTGCTTACTTAGCATCATCAACAATTTACGGTGTTGGCACCATTACAATCTTTGTTGTTTTTGTTTAATTTTATCGCCGTTTGGAAACACATTTTGTTGGATATTATGGACAACCACACATTTTCTTTTTTTGAAATTCACCTTTTGTCATATGTCTAAAAAAAAATCTCATTTCCGGTAGGCTAACTTGGTGCAAAAAAAGAGGGTTATGTAGTTAGATTTTTTTGCTTAATATTTTTTCACATTCATCGTGATATTATAGTTTTCATTTGTGTAAATCCGCCTCGTTTTTTTTAGTTATTTTAGATATAATTTCAAGTATAAAAATATTCTAGCTATGTCCAACACAAAAATAAAGATGGCGACAGCTTTATTGAATATCATTATATACTCAACTAAAATTTCGAAGCAGGCAGTTTCATAAAACAATTCCACCCACCCCCATCCCTATGTTGCCAATGTTGCATCAGAATTTCCAACCCAGCTATGCTGGCTATTTCATAAAATAATCCCCCAATCTGCCCATGTTGCAAACGGTGCATCAGAATTTAAACGGTTTATGCATCTTTTAAACAATTATATTTTGCTGGCTAATAAACGCTGAATGAATCCTGTCTGTACTTAAAAACCTGTCTGTATCTTAGCACGTTTTGCCCATTTTGAATTATTTTTAGTTGGCTAAAACATGCCGATTGAGTGAGCGAACTTGTTTGTGTATTTTTGCATATTTTGAATATTTGTCGATTTTCATTAAACAATATTTAACAATGTTTAAGCAGCGTTTAAACAATTCTTTGTGCTGTCTAATGATGTTTGGTGAGGAAAGTTAAGTTTCATTGTTTACAGAGGTATTATTGTTGCCGGCTACTTTACAACGTAGTGATTGTTACTTGTTGTATTGTTGGTTACTGGGGTGTTGGGGATCAGGACTTTAAAGCTTTAAATTTTATGTTAGATAGGTGAGCGGTATAGAGAAGGTGGGAAAACTATAAGATAACTTATTGTTGGCATATTAAAAAGGTTTAGTTTTTAATGTAACCAATGACAAACAAAACTTCTGCAAGGAAGAGTCCCCCCACCTTCTCCCTTTTCTCTTCTCCGACCTACATTTTAATAATTCACCCACCTTAAAATGTAAAATTTTGGTTGTCGCTTCGTTTTAATCCCCGCCCCATAAATTTAAAAAAAAACGACGTCCTGCTTGTTGGTCGTCGATGGAATTGGCTCAGGGAACGGGTTTCGGGTGGTGAAGGAAGTTTGGATTATAATCTGTTGCGTGACATTGCCTTTTCCGTTCATCTGTACTGCCTCCCTAAGCCAGAATGGTTATAATTTTCATTTGAAATAAATAACCTTGAAACTGCAACTTAATGTTAAAGAAATTTCAACTGCAACTGCTTTTTTATGGGAAGTTAATACCCGGAAAGGAAGGGGGGATGATGTCCAAACTAAATAGGGAATGTATAATGTCCGTGGATCTTGGGCCAACAAATCCAAATAACACCCAACTATTTTCAAACACCATACACACGTAGAGCAGCAACCAACTGTCAATGCCGATATGCCATGGCTTTGAAAACCAAGTTCCTTAAGCCGCGTTTACACAATTTCATGGTAGATGCAACAGTTTGACAGATACAATTTTTTATTTCTACAATTCTTACCTCTTTGATGTGTTCCATGACACATTCCTTATCACAGTTGTGTCGGAATATTATACAAAACAACCATCTGCCTTAACGACTTCGTTCATAACAGGCGGGAACAAACTCTGGAAGCCAAGGTTGCCGGAAGCAGGTAACTCGAAAATTCGAGCGAACATCGCCTCGCTCGCAGGACGAAAATCGAATTAGTGTGTTTGGTATGAGTAGCGCTGCTGTCCTCTGTGTTACTGTCGAATTTCATAGCTGGTTTCTCATTGCTGCCTGAAATAGATTCTTCTTGTAATTAGGTGCGAATATCTTTGCTTGCATGTTTTCTCCGCAAAAAAATTGGTTTTTCTGGCAAAACAAACGATAAAACCTGCGATCGTCTGCACAGATTTAGAAAGTTAACTATAATAGCATCTTACTTCTTCTACTGCTACGCGGCTCCCTACCGATAGTTTCTCTGATAATTCTTTGCCTTCGTGCTGCTTCGAAGGCAAAAACATTTCAGTGGGATTAGTAGCCGCAACTACCGCTAGGGCCCTGCATATCATAGAAGAAGTAAGATGCTATATCTAGTTAAAGATAGATGCGAATCTGTTCAGAGAACTATAATTCCTACGTCGTTAGGATATCAAGCTCTGGCAGAGCCAATGGGAGCAGGAATCCCCATCACGTGCACGCTCTTAGTGAATCTGGGAGGGTTTTTTTTGGGTGAGGGCAGACTGAGGCTCAGCACACAGAATGCCGAGCCCCTGTAGTGGGGGTGAAATGAAATGACATACAAAACTTTTGAACCATACAAACATTTTTCCCAGCCAGCATTGGTCAACCCCCCTCCAAGACCTTGGTTGCGCAGCCCGCAATTCCCCCCCCCCCTAAAAAAATCCTCTTCAGCCAGCCTGTGGCCATGCGATTCAGTCCACACATTTTTTTTTTTAATTTTCTTTTTCTGGAAACGGTGTTCATATTTTCTGCCCCTGCGGGGGCTGAGGGGGATATTCCGGAATGAGGGATTGGGGCTGGTTAATGGAGACTTTGAGAGGGGAATCCCCCTTGTTTTATCAGTGGGATGGCGATAGGGAAAATGCTAAGGAGGATGTGAGAGAGAGAATTGCAATAGTGTTATTTTTACTTTTATTATTTTTTTTTGGGGGGGGGGACCGCAAAAATAGAATTTTTCAGTTCGCCCCCTCTGGCTAAAATTGCTGCCCTACTGCCGCCTCGCCAGTAAAGTGTTTCTAACGTGTTTCGCCTGGAGGGACGTGGATGTAGGAGTCCAATAGTTTCGAACACTTGTCTGGAAAACTAATGGAGACACAACACCAATAAAATGCTGAATTGCTGATTCCTCCAATTCCCCTTTAGTGTAAATATTGCAACCCAAATTTAGGTTACAAACATTGCAACTCGACTCTAAAAACAAAACAACACAAACTGACAATATTGATTGTTTCAGACGAAGCACAAGGAAAACAATTGTCTGCTTAATATCAATTTTCTCCTTTATTTAACTATTTAATTCGCTGAATAGGCCTGTAACAATGTTCTTCAGTCTTTTCAACATAGGACAGATGGTAAAACTGCAAACGACACTAAAATAAAAAGAAGTAATTCGTCTTTTGACTAAGATACTCGACACAGTCGTTTGTTATTTATAATCACAGTTCACTGTGTTTTATAACACAATTTATTCACAGGTAAGGTAGAAAAAGAGAAAAAAAATTGGGTGTGCTGACCGTGCTTTTACTATTTTAAAGTTTTTTTAAAGGTTTTAAAAAAGTTTTTAGAGTTTTTTCAGTTTATTATTTTTCACTTTACTCAATTTTCTTTCTTCCTACTAATTTTACTGTCCTAAATATACAATTCTATTTTTGACTAAATATAGTTATGCAGTAGTATTATTTTTAAACTGTAATTGTGGTTCAGGCTCATATGATAAACCCAACAGATATTGTCTGGCCCATTAGATAGAAAATGAGCTATCCGACGGGGAAAAATATGTCTATCTCATGGGATTTTTGTCAAGCACTGTGACACAATGGTAATCTTTGCAGCATTTTAACCAATCGCTCCAACATTGCTTTACATGGAGGTGTTTTTTGTAGCCGTCTACAGTTTAATCAAAGATACTTAATAGTAATTGAATTTTACAAGAAGTGCGTTTAAAAAAAAATACTTCAAAAATGTCCAACGTTTGATTTACGTTCACCTGCTACGGAACAATGAAAAGAAAAAATCACGTAGACAGTCGCTTTTTTGAGTTCCAAGGGAGAAACTAAAGTTAATTTAAGCAAAAAATATAAGATGGAAAAAAGGTGTAAAACACTTTAACCAAACGCCTATAGTATTTCAACGTTTAAAAAACGTACCCTTGTTGCTGGGAAGGGAAAACTTGCGTGTATTAGAAAAGTTTATTCTACGCTACTGATTCAACCTTTATTCAACTAATTTTCAATGTTTGATTTATGTTCGCCTTCTACGGAACACTCAATAGGAGAAATTACTTAGACCAGTTTCGCTTTTTTAGCCCAACTATCCAAGGAGAAAATATAGTTAAATTTTGGTGGAAATACTGTATGAATATTTTAAACAATCGCCTATATTTCAATGTTTAATAAACGTACCCATGCTCCATGGGAGGGGAGAAATTGTTTGTCTTTGGAACCGTCTATTCAATGTTACTAAATCAACAAATATTCAACGATGTCAGAAAAGGAGAAGCACGTTCTTTTAACAATTTCAACCAACTTTCAACTGTAATTCGACGTTTGCGTGCTATAGGAGAATTTAGGTGGAAAAATATCTCTTTTTCAATCTAACAAGAACAGGCTCACCAGAAGCATATGTAAAAAAATAGTTGAAATTTGGTAGATATACGGTCCCTCTAATTATTTCTACCAAATGACAATATTTCAACGTTTATTTAACATACCCATCCTACCTGGGATGTCTTTTCTAATATCTGTACCTTTAGGGTTTTAGGTTTTTAAGGGTTACGTCCATTTTTATACGATTACGCGTTTTTAATACTTATCTCTTAATAGTTTGGATTGATAACTTATATTAATGGGTTGTTTGGCTGCGTATAAAAACTCATTGGTCGTTTGTTTAATTTAGTTTTGTTCCCTTGTTTATTTTTTAACAGGGGTACCTTTTGATGAAAAAAGAAGTAAAGTTATAAATCATTTTCTGTTTTCGTTTGTAAATGCCTTTTTAATATTTCATCAATGTTACCTTTTTTTGTGTGTATGCATTACCAAAAAGAGCAATTTTTCCCCCAAATTTCTGAACTATCCTTTTTGTTTGTCTCAAAAACGTTTTGGATTATTTTTGCTTAGTTTTATTAACTTCATATCAAAGTGTTTTTTGCATTATTTATAATCTACAATTTGCTCCAGTGTATTGCGCACAATCTTTTTTTTAATTTTCTCTAAACACTCCTTGTTCATCCATTCCGTTCTGAAGCGTTTGATTTTCTTCTTGTTTTGATCAGTTAGTGTTCATCTTGTCTGTTTTTATTTGCCTGTGATTACTTTCATATTTTTTTGGCTTCAGTTTCAAATTGTTCATAAATTTCATTTGGGTCGACAAATTTTTTAAGTTTGTCCCAATTAGCGTTTTTCAGCTGGTTGATAATTCCTTATTTAAAAAAGACTCTTTACTATGGCTCTGGTTTATAAGGTTTTTTCCTATCTGCTAAAAGGTTAAAACACAAAATGCTGTAAAATCATGAACAGCAAGTTTGATTTTGATAACAAAGGGGTCACACAAAACCAGGTTTTAATTTTGCAATATAATAAATCAATACAGGACCTGACAGTTTGGTGGTCCGAATTTCCTTCCTCGTTGGTGAGTTTATTTTTTGGGGGAGTAGCCTAGGCTAGCCATGCATTTTTCAAATTTTCTAATGTCATGTTTTTCTGGCTGTTCTTGGAAGCCCTCTAAGACGTTTAAGTTAAGATCACCTAACAAAACAATAATATCATGTTTATTTTTTTATACATTTTTTTAGGTCTTTAATAAATTTTATTCTGCTTGCAGAAGGTTTTTTGAAGATAGCAACGATTTCAAATTTTTCCTCTTCAATCTAATATGAACAGTTAATTGCTTCATTCTCATCAGTTTTTATATTTGTGCACTGAACGTTTTGAAATTTATGATTTTTGACAAAAAGTAGAACTCCCCTCCCCTCTGTGAGCTCCTACAATTAGTAAAACATATGTAGAGTCAGGCATATAAAACTTGTGCACTTCATGATTCTTTATGTTCACTTGAGTGGCAAGCCAATCATCCTAGTTCTATTTACAACTTGGAATATTGGAGTGGAGACCCATAAACGAGAAATCACAGTTGGATTTCAAGAAGCCATTACCCGTTTCAAAATTATCTCAACCTTTATTAATATATTTGTTTTCATAATAATAATAATAATTTTGAGAAACAATTTTTTACCACAAAGGAGATAAATGTTTTTAACGGTTGAACGTATTCGAAAAGGTTACAAGCTAGATTATGTTAAGGTTGCGATATCCAGATCACAATAAATAATGCCATAATCGTTTAAGTATTTTTAATGATTAAAAGAAATAGTACTTAAAGTTGCTTACAGTTCCTTTATTTCAAACTACCGGGAAGCCCGTCATGACCTAGTGGCTGTCGACGCACCATTAAACCACACCTTCTCCCCACTCCTACTGCCCAAACTATTTATTTATTTTTTAAGTGTGGAGCTTCCAAATTTATTTAATCCTTAAACCGAAAGTAATTTAAAAACAAACTAAATATATTTGCAATGTAAGAAAACAAATTAGTACACAAACGTAATATGCCGTAAATGCACGTTAAGAGCCCTTATTGCTAGACCTGCTTTCGAATAGAGGCGTCATAATGAAAGATGCATTATTGACGATGAATAACCCTATTTGCTAACAGCAGTTCTCTGCATGTGTTTGGCATCAATTCCGAAGTGGCCCCTTCCCGTTCAAGCAACAAAAACTTAGTGACATATCCCCTTCAAACAACATCGCCTACCCAAAATGTTGTGTCCAATGCATTGTTGCTTGACTCCAAAGAACCCCATCATAGTTGTACTGCATGATGATGAATGCTCCTTCAGGAAATGAATTAGAAAAAAAAATGAACTCAGTTGATGTTTAAGGTTAGGTTTAACTGATGTGAAGGCAAAACAGCAAAGGAAAACAAATAAAGTTTGCTGTAAGGTTTCATACACCCAGTGTTCTACTCTGTTTAGACCCCATGAAATCCTACTGCTGATTTTACAGTTTTTACTTTAGAACACAATTATGGTCAGATTGGTTCATTCTACTTGGCTAAATGACATTGACGAAAAATCGTAATGGCCATAGGCTTAAACTGGGCACACTTTAAGTCCTCTAAAATATTATCATCGGCTTTCTTTGCCAGCAGCAGGGGAGCACCCTGCATGTACACAGCATTGTAAACTGCCCTATGGGAATGCCAACCTGCCAGCTGCTAATATCCGATTGTTGGTAGATGTTTTCTATGCCAGTAGAAAGGAAAAAGCTTTCTTCTCTGCAGGGGCGAATTCTGCTTTAAAAAAAGGATTTTTGTATTAATAAAAAAAGTAAATATGCATTGCTACTGGAGGCCAAAGGACTAGCATGTGGTTAAAAAATACTTGTTTCTATTTTTTACCTTTAAGAAAAAAGACTTCTCAAATGAAAACCCTTCGGAGGTTGTTAGTGAGTGTAACACAAGGATTTTACTTTGTTTTCAACTCATTTTTTCAAACTTTATACTACTGCCACTCGTGAATCTACATGTAAATTAACATCAAAGCAAATGAACTACTACATGAGATTTTCATTAGTGGTTGGTTTTGTCCCTCAGACAGAATTAATCAGAAACAGAGCAACAATTTAAGGACACATTTTATAATTCTTGTTCCTGAAATTACAGCTCAAATTGTAGTTCATTTTTCTTCTGGATAACTCATTGTTTACTTGTGAGCCTTCAGAGTTTTAAAATTTTGTGGAGATACGACCTTTAGGGTGTTTTTTTTTAAAGCGAAGCTATGCTTGTAGAAAACATAAGTAGAAAATGGACGTTTATTCAGTACTACGAGATAAAACGGGAAGTCTGGCTTTTATCACTATTTGGTAGCCCTGAAAACGGCTTGTTGTGATTTTGGATCTGAAAAGAATCTTTGGCTCTTAAAAAGCATATGTTTTTTTTATCAACAGGGATGCTCAGGAAAGTTCTACAAACGTCTGGAAGAAATGCACTGTTGGTCAATACAGCTTGTTGAAATCAATGAGCAACGTTGAGAATTATTTCCCTGGCTTGACTGTTGATATGCCTTGACGACGTTTAGGTTGTGGTGGACTGGAAGCCATTTTCCCGCTCAGTCGGTAAGCCTTGCTGCCAGTACAGCACATATTTGTTTATTAGCCTTGCATCATGGGAAGACTCAAGAATATTCGCCACCATTTTTTATTGTATTCTTAGCAGACCTACAGATTAAGTAATTCCGGGTTCGTGCAACTCCTTGACTACCTGGGAAATATCGTTGAAAATAAAAATTAATTACCAGTCCTGAATTCTTGAATATGAAATCTTGAAAAGTGGAGTATGTATCAACAGGATGAACGGAAATTACACGACTTGACTTTTCAACAATAATATCGCAGGTATGTATTATTGTTTAGGAATTACTGCAGTTTCCGGCAGGCAGTGCTTGTTAGAGTTTATTCGTGCACGAGGTATTTCAGAAAATAGGCAGAAGGAGGAAGATCAGAGGATAAAAATGTTAAAATGTTACAACGCTGCAACATGTAACCATGGTGCAACAAAGAGGCGAGTCACACAAGATCGGATTTGAGTCACTCGAATAAGATACAAATGTGCTTATGCATGGAGAAAGTATCATTCTCATTATATCTTGTTTGAGTTAGAATTCTCAGCCAGAGAAAGACATCGGATCTTCAGCTCTAATTAAACTTGTATATCTGTTGACTTGTTGTTGAGAACCTCGTTGTTGAGAACCAAAGTGAAACGATCGTGGTTTTCACTTAAATCGTCCAGTTTTAAATCTTACTAGCTGTACAGATATGCCAGTCTAGCTAGCACCCGCAAGCATAAGCTACGTACTTTACTGGGCAGAATGAAATGAAAAAGACCTCCGACTGGCCCAAGCTGTTCTCCCGAACCCCTGCACCTTCTCCCCCACATTCCCCCATTTTCCCTGGTGTTTGGTCTCTTTAGGGATGTAAATAGCGTTTTCAATGGAGGGCGATACTCCTATTTTTATACTGTTGTAGAATTGCCTGTTTCTATGTTTTGATACCAAATGCGATAAGCCAACAACAACGATCGTGCAGGGAGCGATTGTTACTAGAACAACTCTAATGGACAGCATTATTGAAGCAATATTTCGTTTGCTACTGATTGTTATATGGCATATCTGTTCAGATAATTTTTCTACCGCTTGCCTTTTTTCTTTGCTACATTTGCTCGTCATTGTTTAGTTAATTTGAGCCGAATGATGAGCTTGCTGTGTGCACTGTGCATCTCATCCCAACCTAAACATATTACAACTGAACAAAAAAACGGCCTTTCTATTTAGAAAAAAAGCATCAGAGCTTTTGTCCCCTTGGAACTCACAACTATGAAAGTACACAAATAAAAATGGATTTAGAGTTCAGCGAACTATAATTTGAACTCCAATTCCAGGGGATCAGTGTTTGTTGTTTTATATTTTAAGTCTGCTTCGTGTGAATGGCTATACGTGTTTTTTGTGTATATTTACAATTTGTGAAACAAGCATACTCCTAGTTAAAAGAGTTTAAATTATAGATCGTTGCGTTTGAGTGAACTGCAATCTATTTTGCTTGTGTCGTTTACAGCTGTGGTTTTCAAGGGATATGCTCTCTAATATTTTTCTAAACGAAGCCGTTTTTATTTCATTCAATTTGTTGACTTTTTTCACTTCCTTTTAATTGTACTTGCTAAGGTCTGGTCTATGATTATAGTGTGGTATGTCCACGTTTCCCAATTTTGTTTGCCAAAAGACATAATATGCTTTTTAATGTCCATGTTCCGCCAATGCTTTTTCCC
>JAHWFP010138332.1:0-27478 GCA_023313725.1 Lithobius niger | reverse complement strand
CTGAAAATTCACTTACTCCAACGAGCTGTAATAAACACTGCCA
The DNA here is from genome assembly GCA_023313725.1 of Lithobius niger. Lineage (NCBI taxonomy): Eukaryota > Metazoa > Arthropoda > Chilopoda > Lithobiomorpha > Lithobiidae > Lithobius > Lithobius niger. Next base: position 27,435 of record JAHWFP010138332.1, on the reverse strand, counting down.
GCAGCAGTGATAGTATATACAGGGTGAGTCAAAAGTCCCTTGCTCCCCACCAAAAGCCCCACAAGCATTGGAATTATCCACCTGACTCACAGGACATTGTTTTGTCCCTGTACCACGGGCCATGGCTGTTCAGTGTGTTCAATCAAATCAAATTAGCCTAAAAATAGGCGTTTGTGGGAACAAATTCCCATTAAGCTGAAAATTGGTACATAACCCCTATACGTCATACTAACCAACTTACTAAAAGTCCCCAACATTCCGACTTGAGCTTTTGCCACCATCTTGGAAAAAAGGCCAAAAGTCACTTCCGGTTTAGGGTTTTCGTCCATTATCTCGTCTTCCGTTAATTTTATGGCAGTAATATATAGGACCGAAGTTGTAGAGCATAAAATGTTCGACAAAAGTCATGTCTAGTAAAAAAATTCGAAAAACCTATAGTTTTACGAGAAATTAATGATTTAATTGTAAACAGCCAAAATCGCATGTTACCGTTTTTCAGTCATCACGGTTTTAAATTGTTCTCGCGGCGTAAGGATCGGATTTATGTCAATGTATGTAATAGGAATTGAAGCTGATAATTAAAGCTAGCAAACACCGCAAACCGGATGTGTTTATCTTAAATAGTTGCCAAGTTATCACGATTTCTGTTATTCGTTGCATGAAATTTTATAACAATAGACGATGGGACTTCAGAGGTTTATAGTTATAAACAATCATTTTGTATGCATTGTTGCGTGAAAGCCTAAAAAACTAGCATTGTTATAACAGGTTTATTGTAAGAGGTATGGTCGCACCTATGATTTCACGTCAGCTATTGTATTATTGAGTATAATGACGTATAATGGCGTAGTGCTGTAGTACCAATGTTTTAAAACGATCCTGAGTTGAATTTTAGTTTCTGGGGCCGATGGCCATGCTTTCTGGTTTTTAGCAAGTTACCGTTGTTAGACTACCAACCATAGTGAATGAAGTCCAGCTTTGATGGCCAGCTTTAACAAACCAAATGCACTTATTTGGTTAGCAAATATGACAAGCTACCTTTTAATCTGGTATTTCTTCCTTTAGTCCGGTCGTTCATGTGTTTGACGTGAAAAATTGTAATTAAGAAATTCCGTGACAATAGGTCTCAAAAATACTTCTTATAAAGCATATCCGAAATGATACACTCTAGCCACGTGAACATTCCGTAAGCATGTCTAATTCGGACTATTAAAGAGCTCGTATGAGTATTTTGAAATCGAAAAACACAATACGGTTTTGCGGCTGCGCCATTACCACTTCATCTTTAAACAGCTGCAGGATGGTCCCTAAAAAGCCGTACAATTTTGGTTAGGATTATTGGAAAGTAGATACCCTTACCTTTCAGAATATACTAAGCATGTCTAAATCGGACAATTAGAGAGCTCGTAAGAGCACTTTGAAATCGAAAATTACAATACGGTTTTGCGGCTGGACCATTACCACTTCATCTTCAAACGGCTGTAGGATGGTCCCTATCTTAGCTAAACAATTTTAGCCAGAATTGGTGGAAAGAAAACATTTCCACCTTTCAGAGTATTCTAAGCATGTTCAATTCTGACTATTAGAGATGAAGATGAAGTGGTAATGACTCGGCCGCAAAATTGTATTGTGATTTTTTATTTTAAAGTGCTCCCATGAGCTCTCTAATTGTCCGAATTATACATGCTTAGGATATTCTGAAAGGTGTGGGTATCTACTTTCCAATAATCTTAACCAAAGTTGTATATCTTAGATAGGAGCCATCATACATCCGTTTAAAGATCGAAGTAGTAATGGCGCAGTTGCAAAAAGTATTGTGATTTTCGATTTCAAAGTGCTCTTACGAGCTCTCTAATAGTCCGAATTGGACATGCTTATGATATTCTGAAAGCTGGAAGTCTCTTCTTCCCACCAATTCTGGCTAAAATTATTTAGCTTAGATAGGGACTATCCTACAGCCGTTTAAATATGAAGTGGTAAAGTTTTTCGATTTCAAAACGCGCTTACGAACTCTCTAATTGTCCGAATTAGACATGGTTTACTATGTTCTGAAAGGTGTGGATCTCTTCTTTCCAACAATCTTAATCGAAATTGTATAGCTTAGTTAGGGACCATCCTACAGCTGTTTAAAGATGAAGTGGTAATGACCTGCCGCAAAACCGGATTGCGTTTTTCAATTTCAAAATGCTCATACGAGCTCTGTAATATTAGATATGCTATTAAAGACATGCTTGAGCAATGTTCCCGTGGCTAGAGTACATCATTTCGGATATGTTTTATAAAACGTATTTTTGAGACCTATTGTGACGGAATTGCTTTATTACAATTTTTCAGGTCAAACACATGATTGACCAGACTAAAGGAAGAAATACCAGATTAAAAGGTAGCTTGCCATATTTGCTAACCAAATAAGTGAATTTGGTTAGTTAAAGCTGGCCATCAAAGCTAGACTTCATTCACTATGGTTGGTAGTCTAGCAGCGGTAACTTGCTAAAAACCAGAAAGCATGGTTATGGGCCCAGAAACTAAAATTCAACTCAGGATCGTTTTAAAACATTGGTACTACAGTACTACGCCATTATACGTCATCATACCCAATAATACAATAGTTGACGGGAAATCAAGAGTTACGACCATACCTCTTACAATAAACCTGTTATAACAATGTTAGTTTTTTAGGCTCTCACGCAACAATGCATATAAAATGATTGTTTATAACTATAAACCTCTGTAGGCCCATCGTCTATTGTGATAAAGAGTTTCATTGTATATGCGATTAGGTACAGAAATCGCGATAACTTGCAAACTATTTCAGATAAACGGATGCGGTTTGCGCCGTTCGTTAGCTATAATTATCTTATTCAATTCCTATTCGTGAACATTTGACGTAAATCTAATCCTTACGCCGCTGTGTACAATTTAAAAACCGTTATGAGAGAAAAACGCTAATATGCGATTTTGGCTGCATACAATTGCCTGATTTCTTGTAAAACTATAAGTTTTTCGAAATTTTCACCATACATGACTTTTGTTGAAAGTTTTATGTTTTACAAGTTTAGTCCTATGCATTACTGCCGTAAAATTAACAGGAGACAAGATAATGGACGAAAATCATAAACCAGAAGTGACTTTTGGCCATTTTTCCAAGATGGTGGCGAAAGCTCAAGTCGGAATGTTGGGGACTTTTAGTATGTTGGTTAGTATGACGTATAGGGGTTATGTACCAATTTTCAGCTTAATGGGAATTTGTTCCCGCATAAAAGTTAATTTGACTGGACTAAAAGCCCCACAAGCATTGAAATTATCCACCTGACTCACATGACATTGTTTTGTCCCTATATCACGGGCCAGGGCTGTTCAGTGTGTTCACTGTAACGATATACAACACGTGGAAGCGATCAGCCAATCAAGGTGCTGTATAAGGCTGCTTGTGTTTATCGATCAGTTACGTTAACAGTGCACCTTCTTTATATGAAACGCGCTTCCTTGCCTTTACTTATAAGGCACACTTGCAGTTCATCCCACTGAACATCTCTTTCTTCATTTTGAAATTTCATCTCCTCTTTTTTTATTTTAGAACAATAAGTACGATCTACTGTTAACTGATTCATTGCATTGAGGGGCAGAGGAAGGAAAGGTGTTACAAATATTTCAGAAGAATACACCTAGCAAATTTTAAATTAAAATACATACTTAGTTGAGGAAGGAGGGAGAAGATGACGAACAAATATCCCAACAAAGATAAAAAAACAGAAGAATGGTGTTTTTATTTTATCTTAGATAAATAAGCATAGCAAATTTTAAACTAAAATAAATGCTGGAGCAGTGGGGGGGGGAGTCGAAAAATGAATAAATCTCTCAACATATAAAGAAATAAAATGGGTTGACCGTTGAGATGAATAAGCGTAGCAAATTTTAAACTAAAGTAAAATCTTGATTGGTGGAAAGGAGGGTAATACACAGATCGCTCTACATGTACAGGAAAAATGTGGGACGAAACAAGTTTTTTTTTCAGGTGAGTCCAGCAAATTTTAAACTAAAAAATACTTGGTTGGGAGAGGGATGAAAAATGAAAAGCTGTCCCTGTAAATATAGACAAAAATGGGACGAACGTTGTTTTTTATTTTTAATTTAGATGAATAAAATAAAAGCAGTTCTAAACTAAAATAAATACTTAGTGGTGGGGGTTGGGGGAAAGAGCAGATATGAAAAATGTATTAAAAAGTTGGAAGAAAATGTTTTTTTTATTTCACATAAGTGTGAAGAAGTTCAGAGTATAATCACTTTTACGATAAAAGTGGGCAGTTGGTTTGTTCTTAAATTATAGTAGTGATTTTGTCATCTTAATCACCGGGTACTTTATTTTAATGATTAAAACTCGTCCTGCTGTTTAGCAGTGGTTTTCATTTTATTTCCCCCCCCCCCCCCCCTTCGTGGGTGGTTAGGAAAACTCCGAATTTTCGTGGATTCGTTATGAAGAGTTTTGTTTGGCGTTCAACTTGCTTTGTCCGAAATGGTTGTTGTACCTTTCGTGGTTTGGTATTTGAATATTGAAAACAACTTTATTAATTACCCGCATCGTGAGCCGGGATAATAATAATAATAATAATATTGGTAATTTTCCACACTTGGTGGAGGGCTGCCGGAAGGGTGGTGAGCCACTAACACCGGGCCGATGGGACGAGATGAAGTCAAAAATAAATTTTAAGGGCGCTTCAGAAAGGTTTCCAAGGGCTGTGTCGTCAGCATTCTACGGAACCCTGAAACTGTGTTCATGTTCACTGTCTCACTGCTAAGAGAATTCCATATTGGAACTACACGGACGGAGAAAAAATTTTTTCGGCACTCAAGATGGGAGCTCTGAACAGCTAGCTTCCATTTGTGTCCTCTAGTTACATAGGGATTAGGAGCGAAATCGAAAAGAGGCAGGTCAACGGCCACCAGACCGCGTAAGATTTTGTATGTCAAAATAAGGTCAAATTAAATTCTGCGCAGTTCCAATGACTCCAGGCCCGTCCTCACACGACGTTCCAAGTAATTTATCTCACGAAAACCAGGGATACTCTTAGTAAATTTACGCTGAACGGATTCAGTTAAATCAATGTCCTTAAGGAGGTATGGTGACCACACCGGAGTTGCATACTCTAACAATGGACGAACGAAAGTCTTAATTGCCCAGACCAGGGTGCTGACATTGCCCGAAGTAAAACTTCGATTTACCATAGCCAAACGACGAAAAGCTGCGGCGCAGACCTTATGACAGTGCAGTGTTGGTTTGAGATTATTAGAAAACCATACCCCCAAGTCCTTTATTTCGGATTGGCTTGCTAAGATGCAGTCCTCGAGGAAATAACTACGACAACAATTTTGGGATCCAATATGAAAGGTTTGGCATTTTGTATTAGAAAGAGGAAGTTGCCAAACTAGTGACCAATTAAGTACTCCAAGTATTTCCACGTCTAAAGACTCGCTGTCTAATGACACAACTGTTGGAGCACCAATTTTCAAATCATCTGCGAACTTATACCCGAAGGTGTTATCCGTTGAGAACGATAAATCATTTAAGTAAATAATAAAGAGCACAGGGCCAAGAACTGATCCCTGTGGGACACCGCACGGGACTGATACTCTCGATGAAAATGATCCCTCAACAATAACCCTCTGGGTACGATTTCCCAGGAAGGAAGCTATCCAGTTATTAAGGTTGCCGGAAATGCCACAGGCACTAATCTTGGCTAACAATTTACGATGGATCACTGATTCGAATGCCTTTTTAAAATCAAAATAGATGGTGTCGGATGGAATACCGACATCCAACGCAGATGTCCACTGGTCAAGGACCAGGAGTAACTGATGGGTTGCCGACCGGTTGGGTAAGAAGCCAAATTGGTCCTGTTTAATAATCGAATATTTACTAAACAACTGGAGAATAGAATTGCGAATAATCGCTTCCATAACTTTGCAGGCCACACAAGTAAGAACTATCGGTCTGTAATTTAGCGGGTTGGATGGTGGCCCTTTCTTATATATTGGAACTACTGTAGCGGTGTTCCATATTGTTGGGAGGCAGCCTTGTGCGAACGAAATGGAGAACAGTTTGGATAATGGGTAACAAATTTCAGGGGCAATATGCTTAAACAGAAAGGCAGAAAATCCGTCTGGGCCACATGAATGGCTTGGCTTCAGTTTATTTAGGGCCACTAGAACATTGGATGCCGTAAAAGAAACCTCTGAACAGCATTCATTTTGTGGTACCGGTGATGGCAAATGAGCAATTGGAATACCTTCGTCGGTTATAGTATTTGCAACAAATGCAGAGCAAAGTACTTCTGCCTTTTCCTGGTTATCCGTAATATAGGTGTTCCCAACATTTAGAGGTGGTAGTGATCTCGTTGTTGCCGGTTTTTTTCTGTATAGGCGGATGAGGGAAGATTGACTTCCTTCACGAAGTGCCCTCCATTCTTTTTCACAATGCCAAGCTTCGACCATCTCAGAATATAACTTTCACGCTGTATTATAGGTGCCAAGGTTCATGGGACAGGGATTGGATTTAAGTCGCTTCCACTGTTTAAGTTTTAAATTTCGCTGTTTAACAATATGCCGTGGAAGTACAGTTTTGGTATTTTTGGGTGCGCCTGATTTCGCTCGACAAAGTTTCCCATGGTCGGTTAAAACATCCTGGAAAAAGACCCAGGCATGTTCAATGGGAAGGTTTAAAGTGGATAAGGGAATGTCCCAGTCTACCGTAGCAAGGGATTCTTTTAACTTAACAAAGTCAAGCCTACCATCACCAAAAGGTGATTTCAATTTTTCTGACATCTTAATTCCACAAACCGAAAGGTTCAGCTCAAACGATACCATACAATGGTCACTATTTCCTAAGTGTTCGTCAACACTAAGGTTAAAAATAAGCCGTTCGTCGTGAGAAAAAACAAGATCAAGGATTGTATTTCCACGTGTTGGATGTTGTACAAGCTGATTTAGTCCGAGGGGTGCAATAAGATCCAAAAAATACCGATGGTGTCTGTCCCCTGCCAAGTTTCGATCCCAATCTACAGTAGAGAGGTTGAAGTCACCTAGGAGAATATTTGAATGATTAGTATTAACCGCATTTACAATAAATGAACAGAGACTCAAAATCGTCCCATCGTCCCGACTGTCCGGCAGGTAGCACAAAATAAAGGTAATCTTGTTATTTGGTTCAGCAACAACAATCCCTTCCACCTCGAGTGAGATATTAACAGTAACGATTGGTATCTCTACTCGATGCAAAATTAAAAGGTCCCCAGCCCTACTACCATGATCTCTCCTAATAACTGAGTATTTTCCAACATTGGCCAACATAGCATCAGTGAAATTTGGATGCAACCATGTTTCAACGACAAAGATTAAGTCGTAATGGTCGCGCAAAATCAATTCCTTAAAACTACCAAGGTTTCTAACTACACTACGTGCATTCATAACTACACAGATCAAGTTCTGAGTGGTCCGCTTGTCTGGATTACATCCTGAACGTGCAGCTGTGGGGCTACCCCCAAGAAAGCTAGCTAGTTTTCCTGCCGGGTATGAAGTGTGTTCAGTTCTTGTTGAAGTATGTGTTTTCCCCTACTTGTAAGATGAATCATATCTCGTGCTAACAATGTGTGGTCTTTACGAACATCTTTCTCAATGGACACAAAAGTAAAATTTTTGTCGACACACATCAGTCGCATGAGAGAATTGGTGTGGCTTACCCTCCGATCCAACTCTCTGTTCATTTTGCCAAGTCGTGGGAAGAGCCCAATAATAGAGATTTTTGCACTCGGGCACACCGCCCGTATAGATGAAGTAAACGCTGCGAGGTGAAGCACAATTCTATTGGGCGTGTCGTGAGGTATGTTATTTGTTCCTGCACACACCACAAAAGCACTGCTGTGATTGCAAACTTTAAGAATTTCTGGTAGCTTGCCAATCAAATCTTGGACCGTAGATCCTGGGAAGGTCCATGTTTTCGAATCTGGGTGTCTACTCCCTCTCAATGAGCGTATGTTTGAATCGCCAATGAGTGTTGTTATGCCTTCCCATTCCACATTGGGTGACGCTTGAGAGACTGGGGCTGACTGACTAGTTGCTCCTAGAACATGCTCTAAGCCATGTGCGGTACTAGGGTTTGAAGTGTTCCTTGATAAGTTTTTCAAAGTACACAAACGTGTAATGTTTGGGTTCGGATCAGTAGAGTTTGGATTGTTCAGCTCCTGTTCTGTTCTAGTTTGATGGACGGATGAATCCCTTCTATATCTTCGGCGGTTGCTCTTGGTTCCCCACCGTACAGTAATGTTCTGATGGAGTGGTTGTGGTTGTGGTTGTGGGACGCATGGTTGAATAACAGGAACCGTGGCGTGTGGTATACCATCGTGGTCTAAATGTGCGGAGATGATTTCCAGTTTCCCGGCATCCGCCGTATTAAGTCGGACAAGAAGTTGTGCGGTGTGTGACGGCTGAAGCACTTTTCTCTCCTCTTGGCTGGTTGTAGGTATTGGACTGGTAGAATGGCTGGAGAGGTTTTTTGATACTTCGTTGCACAGTTTAGTATTAATGGCCACCAACTTCTCCTCAAGTCGAGACACAAGGTTCTCAGCATACTCCCCTAGAGCTTCTTTCTGCCGTTGAAAGAAGTCTGTAGACCACTGCTCAACACATGCCTTGTATTCAGCGAATCTAGACTCTAAAGCGGTAGTAATCTGTTGTGGTATGGAGTCAACTTTAGATTTAATCTCAACCAAATCAATGTCCTTTTCGAGGCTAAAGTTATCTAACTTATTATAAAGCTTTGTCGAGATGTCCTGGAGGGCCAGTGGATTTGACGTGACATCTTGCACATGATGGTTCATACCCCAGTCGCATGGATTCTGCCCACTCAATGGGGTACTTTGAATGTTATGCTTTTCAGTATGTGGAGTCTGTAAAGAGTCAAAGTACATTGTACCGCGTCTATCGTTCTGTCTCCTTCGCAAGGCATCAATTGAATTCTGTTCACTCCGGTCTCTGGATCGTTTTGCTTGAAGAAAATCCTCCATTATACAGAGGAAAAAAAGAAAGTGGAAGCAGGATGACTCACACTGAACTAACGTGTGTGTGTGGGGGGGGGGGGGAGAATGGCAAGGTTCAGGATATATGAACAAAAAATAAGAAAAAAAGAAAAAGGATTAAGAAGGCAGCAAGTGGGATAAATGGGAAAAGTTGGGCAGAAAGAAAGGAAAAAAAATCTCTTCTTTCCCCTGCGAGATACGAACTCGTGGCCGGTCGAGACGGCCAAGATGGCGGCGCCCAATAGCAATTCGAAAACACGGCCGACGCCAACAAGAAAACAGTCACATCCGCTCCAATTTCGACTCACCAACACACGCCCGAAGCCAAAACGAAGCACTGGACCTTCGTAGTTGCAGTCACACACACTGTTACTGGCACAGACATGGGAACCCAAGTTATTGGAGTAGTTCTGTGATAGACATGTGATAGACATGTGATAGACAGGACAAATTATCGATAGACTATGAGCAGTGCCGAGTCACATACGCTAACGAACCAATGCTTTATGAAACCAGAAATGGATTTTTCTCCTTTTAATAAACATCAAAATGTATTTTCATCCTACAAACAATATCTTTGTATGCATGTTACTTTAAGATACAGTTTTGTGGAAAGCCTGGTTATCACGATATGTAAGTACAACTTCCTACTTCGCTGGAACCATCCAAAGTCTTGTCTCAAAATGCGTGTCCGGCAACGCAGAAACAGCGTTGACCTCCAAATTGAATTGGCAGTGTAGCGGGATTTCAACTAGCTGTAGTTTTGTTAATAATTACCCGTTTTCAAATTCCGAGCTTTACTATTGTAGCTGGTATAACGCCAGGAATCGACCCATCTAATTTGTTTTAAGATATTCAAAGGTTAATATCAGCACATTTTACTTTGTAAATAGCATGGGCCGTCAATTGTTCTAGACGGATTCTGGGAGCACCAGTAGTATCGCATTGCTCCATCGCTCGCAGCCAATGAGAGATGAACGCGTCCAGCCCGAGTTTGGGGTTTCAGTGATAAAAAAAACTTCGTTTCCGTATGTTTATAATGCCCCCTTCCTCGCTCTCCTACAGGTCCATGCTAGAAGGGTACAAGATAGCTGGGGTGTGGAAAGACGAGATCTGAGATAACTGACTCGACCATCTTGAGACGTGGCTCTTGGCTCGGAGCGGCCATGCTGTTTTTGTTAAGGTGCGATCTTCTATAACCAGTGTGGAGAGAGGAAGGCTAGAAGAAGTTGCGTTGCAGACCACATGAATTGGTAACTCTCATAGCTATGTGGTGGTAGTGGGGTTATAGCTGTGAGCTAGAACATCTAGGAGATGGATCCCTTTTTTCCCTAGTATTAACGCAACGTAAATTACAGTGAGGGAATAGTTTGTAAGGTTTAATTTCGACATCACTGATCCAAATATGAAGTTACTTTTAAGTTTACGGGATCTTTAAAATCCAGCTATTAACTTCGGCTAATTTAATTTTCCGCCCCAAGTTATAAATGGGAAATTAATCTTTCAATTGTTTATCGTTTTATTTAATTGGAAATCCCAGTTAAAAATCGTCATTAAACTTCAGAAATGGTTTCGGTGTAGGATTGTACACTTTGAGTTTCTGCATTGTTAGCCTAAACATTTTGAAGTTACCTGTCGTTCTTATTTACTAAAAGAGAAATGTAACTATTATATATTCTGCATCGAATGTAATTAAATCATGCATTTGTTTCTTCTGAAATTTCGTCTTGGTTTACTCCATATAATTTAGCAGATATTTAACGTAACGACAGTCGTTCTGTATTAGAACAGGTGGTGGCAGCCTTGTAGAGGTGTCCCATGCCACGTAACAATAACCTTACTTAGGCCCCCTAAGGACTTGATGGTAGGCTCCGTTACCACTGGTCGCAGCGGTGGGATTGGGAAATCCGCCGGGACTCCGAGTAGACTTATGCGCGACCAATGATTCGAACCGTCGATCTGTTCCTTCAGATGTCAGATGTATTGAATCAGATGTGGAACAGTGTTGACAACAAGGCAACAGAGCTGCAGTTTCTTCACGGCCAATTCGTGTGTAATTTAATTGTGCTACCTTTTGTGCCAGTCCCAGGGTTTGTCGGCTCACAGAGGCCTACCGGCAAATTCGAAAAAGAGGTTTGAAGAGGATCCTGAAAAATTTCGAATTCAGGGAACTTAGACTTTTCTGTAAAAATCCAGTGAGTGATTTTCTAGAAGATGTCAGAAGTTTTCATCATCAAGAACAACGAAAGTCGTACAAACCAAATGCTGTAAACGTGTCAGTGCACTACAGGTGCAATTTTAAGTTTAGGCCTATTTGTGTTGAGCAAGCAACTTATTTTACGAAAAAAAGTGGATTCTTTTTGGTCGGGAAAAATCGGTAGAGCGCTAGCGAACCTAGGTAAGATTTAATTATTGTATGTCCGAGGTGTTGCGTATTTAACAGAGTATTTGTGTTTTTTTTCCTTGGTAGTTTGTTATCGGAAAAATTGGGGTTTTTCTAGTTTAACCAGAACAAAAACTAAGTGGGTTTTACTAATTTTCCTTTAATTAAATTCAGCCAAATACAGGTTAAGTGGCCTAGCAATTTAAATTTCTTGAGTCATTTATTAGCAAACTACGGTTAACGCTTTAAATTTGTTTTTAACATTAAAATTTGGCAGACAAGAAACCTAGCTCCTGCTGGCGCTAGTCTGTTTTTTTTTGCTCACTTCCCAGTGAATCTTGAGATCATATTGGGACTGTTGTAGATCGTCCAGAATGAACACCGCTGCAATTTTTGGGATTTTACTCTCAAGGAGCTCAATCCATTTTGTAATGAAATAGGGATTGGGGAGAGTCCAGTTAAATCTACTACTGTTAAAAAAATCCAGGATGCTTTTCATAAAGGTGTTTGCACACCAGAGGATTCATTGGATTGGTTAAGTCCAATAGTCGAAGCTAGAGCCGAAAATGATATGCTTAAATTAGAAGCTGCTGAAGAGCGCAGGCTTAAAATTCTAAAACAAGAAAATAGAAAGATAGAATTAGACCAGCAACTAGTGTTACAGCAGCAAAATGCTGAAACCGAGAAACTTAGGTTAACTAGTGAAGCTGAATCTGAATAACGTCGTTTAGCGCACGAAACAGCCATTCGGGCTCAGGAAGCAGAAACCGACAAGCGCCGTCTTGCACATGAAGTGGTACTTAAAGCGGAGGAAATGAAACTCGAAAGAGATCGTATCGAGTTACGTAAATTAGAACTACAAAATGGGACCTGTCCAGTGCCCAGTGCTTCTAACGGTGCTAGTACACCTAGATATCGTACTATTTTAAAGCTGTTACCAACTTGGGTAGACGATAAAGTACAAGATATTGGGCAATATTTACTCCAATTTGAAAGCACAGCTCGACAGGCAAAAATCCCTGAAAGTGATTGGACTCTCGAGCTACAGCCACTTTTAGGAATTGTATTTACACAAATATGTGCTAGAATAAACGAAGTAGAAGCAACAAATTAGTTAAGGAAGAAATTCTTAAACAGTTTAAGATAACGCCGGAAGCGGCCATGGATAAATTTAGGGCTCTAAATAAACCAACCGAGCAAACATATTCAAAATTTGCATTCCATCTCTGTATGCAACTTTCTCAATGGATGGAATTAGCTGAAAGGCAAATTGCCCTAACCAGTTAAAATACTGGCTTCAAGATAACATTTACATAGTAAATGTCGAAAGTGCCACTACATATGCGGACGAGTATGTTGCAAGACGCGTAACAACAAACACAGAAAAAGAAATAAAACACGCACCTGTGGGTGCGGTTAAAGCAGAGAACAATAAGCCAGCGCAGCCCACCAAACAAAAAAACGGGTCGCCGCAAAACGGGAATCAACAAAAGAAGTATTCGAACAGTGGAAACGGAAATTCGAATAATTCTAGGGGAAATAGTTATAAACCAAACCAACAAAAGGCTGCAGATCCCAAACCTAGTGGTGAAAAAACAAATGCTCATTTTGACAAACCACGTACAGCTGGCTGTTTTAATTGTTCCAAAATTGGGCACATCGCCAGATTTTGCCCAGAGAAAAAGGCTGAATGTAATAACTGTTCAGCCATGCCAGATGATTTTATACTGGCAAAACACGTAACTGATTGAACGGTAAACGGCCAGGAGTGTAGGGTGCTGAGGGACACAGGTTCCACTCATGACGTCATAGACAGAAGCTTAGTTAGGCCAGACCAGTATACTGGTGAATTTGCACATTGTAGAAGTGTTTTGAATTCACAGACGACTGCCTTACCTATAGCTCGTGTAGAGTTAGAATCCGAAAATGGTCCTTTTTGTGTTGAAGCTTTGGTAACGGACAGTATTGGTCCAAATTTCTAAATGCTGGTTGGAGTGCCACCTCAAGGCCTCCTGGAAAAACAGGGTGTTATTCATGAACTCCCGAGTATAATAAAAAAAAACAAAAAAAAAACATGGCCGACTCGATGTGAAGACAGCTGCCTACTTGGTCCCGAATTAAGAGACATTTTTATCAACTATCTTCAACTGGAGAGCTAACGTAAGCCATTATAAGGACTCCTAGGTTGATCTAAACCAAACTGTGGGTTGTAAAATTGCTCTTATGTTGCTAAAACTGGATTTTGAAATTTGAATTGTGTCCGACTTTGTTACAAAACTACGGAAGCCACACAGTATCACTACATAACTGTTAATGTGAATGAAAAATACGGAAGTTTGGTGGTAACATTTAAATTTTGCACAAAAAATTGCAAAGATGCAGTGTGGTAAATGCAATCAACAACTTTCTACTCATGGTGAATTCGTTACTTGTTTTGGCGGATGCGAAACCAATTTGAATTATACATGTGCTGGAGTGCGTGATTCAATATGGAAACAAAAAACACCAACACTAAAAAAAAAGTGGAAATGTGAAAATTGCCGTGAAAAAATCGAGCCAAGTCCTACTGAAATTATACTGAAAGGAGATCAAAATAAAGTCACCGAATCTGATTCATCGGCTCCTGATAAAACTGAACATCTGGCTACTGAACTGTTACTAAACGAATTAAGTGACGGTAAGGGAAAGATGAATGACGACATACACAAAATACTACAAATATTGCAAGAACAATCACGTGACTTGAAAGAAGTTAAACAAAAACTTGAAGAAGTTACTACTTCCATGGATTTTATGAACAAGTCATTTGAAGACATGAAAAAAGAGAATGAAGAAATCAAATGTAAAATTAAAACCTTAGAAGAAAGAATTGAGAAAATGGAAGTGAAAGAATTACAAAGCAATCAAATGAGAGACACAGTTCGAGACATGCAAATCAAACAGGAGGAACAACTTCAGTATGAGCGAAACTGGAACATTGAAATTTTTGGAGCAGACACATGTGATCGTGAAAATTTACAGGATACAGTACAAAGAATTGCAAATTGCTTTGATTTACCAAATTACTCGCCAAGCCAAGTTGAAAAGGCACATAGGATACCAACCAGGAACAAAGATAGAAATGAATCTATTGTGATCCAGTTCAAAAACAGACAAGAAAGAGATGCTTGGATATATATGAAAAAAAATTTGTGACAAATGATAATGCTTTTGCAAATGGAAATGGTAAACGTATTTTTGTGAATGAACATTTAACCCCATACTTTAAGACACTTTTCTGGAAAACCAAGGAACTAGCAAAAAACAAACAATACAAATTTGTATGGTTTAAAAATGGCAAGATTAACCTTAAGAAAAGTGAAGGAGAAAAAGTTATTCACGTGATAAAGCACGAAGAAGATTTGGAAAAATTAAGCTAGGTTGTAAATGTGTACATAGTTTTGATGTTACTGAAGCTGAATTTCTTTTTTTTCTTTTTAAATGGATGACGTAAACAGCTTCTGTAATATTATATGTGATGACAGTCTAGAAGTTACAACTAAATTTAAACTTTCTTATACAGAAATGGAAACTCGACTTAAGTGCCTACACCTTAATATAAGAAATCTACGACTCAATTGGGAACAACTAAAAGTATCTTTCGAACAAATGGATATCAGCTGGGATGTAATATCCCTTACTGAAATAAGTATAAAAAAATAGTACCGATTTTTACAAAATCAGAAATTATGATGCCCACTGGCTAACTAGAGATGATACAGTTTTAGGTGGTGGAATGGTTACTTTTGTTAAAAAAGAAATAAAAAGTTCCAGCCAAAATTTCAAACTTGATGTTAACGACGGATTGGAAACCAAGATCACATGGAAAAATAAATCTTTCAAAATAATCACCCTTTATAGACAACCTAATACAAACGTCACATACTTCTCCAAATTATTGTCGAGAAAATTAAAAAATATGAATGATTTGAACATAATCATATTAGGTGACATCAACATTGACCTTTTAGATAAAAAAGTTAAAATTCATTTTGGAATAGATAAAGAGCGTAATGAAGTGGGAAAAGACAAATATGAAAATGTGATGGCTCAATGCGGATTTGAACAAAAAGTTAATTCTGTAACTAGACACGAAGCAAATAAAAACGCTGTAACAATGTCGTGTATTGATCATGTATTTGTCAGATCTAAGTTGGAAAGTTTGGGATTTACTATTTGTGAAAAAATTGGTGATCATTATTTTACGGGTTTAATTCTGGAAAATAGTAACTGTTCACATGGTGAAATAACACAGAAAATAATACATAAATGTGATATTACAAATGATAAACAAATATTAATTGATCTTGAACTAGTAAATTGGGAATTTTTAAATGAGATAAACGACTCAACTAAAATGTATGATGAAACTGAGGCAAAAATAACTAATATATACTATAAAAACACAAGAACCATTAACATTTGTAATAGTGTCAGACCACCTATTAAAAAATGGATTTCACAGAAAAGTTTAGCATTAATTAATGAAAAAAATAAACTTTGGAATAAAATTAAAAAACTTAAAAATATAAATGAACCATTACTAGAGAATTATACGCAACTGAAATCCAATGTTGCTAAAATGGTTTATGCAGACAAACAAACTTACATTAAAAATACTATAGAAAAGGGTAAAGATAAAAAAATGATGTGGAGGCAAATAAACGAAATTACTGGTAAACAAGTAAATAATATTGATGAACAGCTCACTTCTGTTTTCACAGAAGAAGACCTTGACTCTACAAGAAACTCATTTAATAAAAATTTTGTGAACCAAGCAAATAAATAAAAAAATCTATATAATCGTAAACACAAACCGACGATACAGTACACCAATCTACCAAACTCAATGGTTATACAACACACAAACGAAATTAAGGTAACTGAAATTATTAAAGAAATGAAAATAAAAAAATCATTAGGAACTGATGGATTTAAAATGGAGCACATTTTAAAAACTAATAATGCAGCTAAATTTATGTGTCCTCTAATAAACTCAAATATTGATAGTGAAATTTGGCCTGTCAAGTTAAAAACTCAAATCTTAAGACCTATTTACAAAAAAGGGGAAAAAGCAAATGTTGATAATGATAGACCTATTGCTATTCAACCAGTCATCAATAAAATAGTGGAAAAATACTTTGCAAATTCACTGCAAAATTTTTTATCAACTTTTCGTATTTTAATTAAAAATCAGTTTGGATTTCAGAAGAATAAAGGCACATTGAATGCATTAAATTTATTAAATGAAAAAATTGTAAAGGCATTAACGAAAAACAATTTATCGGTACAATACTAATTGACTTACAAAAAGCCTTTGATACAATAAACAGAAATATTCTTACTGACAAATTACAATCCATTGGGGTAAGGGGTAAAATGTTAAACATTTTGAAAAGTTATCTAAATGAAAGAAGTAGCTATGTTAAAATAAATGGAAAATTAAGTGACTGCTTAAGTTGCAATGATGGAGTACCTCAAGGTTCGATTTTAGGACCAATTTTATTTCTTGTTTATATAAATGACATTTGTGTAGGCTTAGATAATGAATTTCTTATTCTTTTTGCTGATGATGTTTTCTTACTTTCAATTAATGATAATTACAAAATTATGATGAGCAACTTGCAAGAAAGATTTAACAACATTTGCGTATGGTGTATACAAAATGAAGTTTTTTTGAATGAAGAAAAGACTGTTTTTTAAATATCAAAACTCCGCATACAAAAATTAATGATGACATTGAAATTCTTATACACGAAAAATGCATAAATAACTGTAGAAATTGTAAGAAAATAAACAAAGTTCAATATGCTAAATATCTTGGGCTCACTATTGATGGCAACTGGAAACATACAGAACATATTTCTGCACTGATCAAAAGGCTACGAGGAATAATGCCTAAACTTTATGAGATTAGAAAATGTTTAAATATTGCAAATAGGAAAATTGTTTACAATGCCTGGATTGAACCACATTTTCTTTATGGGATTGAAGTATATGGATTTGCGCCAAATTACTTAATACATAAACTACAAAAAGTACAAAATAAACTTGTTAAAATACTATTTAAAACAAAAAGTAATACAATAACCACAAATGATTTGTATAATGCAAATGATATTCTGAAAATAATAAATTTAAGAAACTATAGAATTTATTTTAAAAAAATTTTCAAAGTCATAAATGGTATTAACCTAAATGAAATAATAAAAAAAAGAAGAGAAACGTTAAACCTTCGACTACCTAAATGGAATAACCTTTTTGGAACAAAAACTATGGATTATTATTTACCCTGCCTCATGAACAAACTGCCACTTCATATTATAAAGATTACAAAATTTTCTACCTTAAAAAAGGAACTTAAAAACTGGTTAAGTAAGTGTTAATATTGTTTTACTGTTTTTTTTTTCTCTTTGTTATAAATTGTTATTTAGCAAACATTGTGATTTTTGGCATGACCTTCGAAAAGAAAGAAATGTTTCATTTGATTGTAAAATAATTTACTTCTTAAATAATAGCTTTAATTAGAGTATTGGCCAAGTAAGGCAAATTGTGTAACCAGGGCATCACTCACAAGTGAATAAATTCACTTCTTGATATCCTTTAAATGCATGTTGTTTTAAATAAAAAAAAATTTACAAGTCCTCCAACATTGGAGATTTCAGATTTCAGCTCCAGTCTTGGAATCTGAAACACAAGATCCAGAGATTGAGTCTGGAAATGAACCCACTGCTGAGTTAGTGGACGAAAATTTGGTTAAGAGTAAAATAAACTGAAACCATTAAGCCAAGAAGACCCAAGTGTTTTAGGCCCAAGCACAAAAGAATTTAGTGCTTTATTACAAATAGTAAGTAAAGTAAATAAGTAAGTAAACATATTTATTTCCATACGAGGAAAATGGAAAACAGGAAGGGACTGTTAGGTTCCCCTAACACCTGTCCAGCATTAAAAGAATAATATTCATACATTGGATAAAAGAGAAATAAGATACATACAACCAATTATATGACTAAAAGAGGATCAATTGTAATATACATAAAAACATTTAAAAAAAATTAAAAGCAAAAACATATTAAAAACATTTAAAAATATTTAAAAAAGCATTAAAAACATTTAAAAAATATTAAAAAAAAACATATTAAAAACATTTTAAAAATCTTGCAAGATCGGTCGTTTTAAGAAGAAGTCTAAAAATACGTAAGTTTGCAGAATCCACCACCTTCGATGATAAGCTGTTCCAGGGGTGTACCATACGATTTAAGAAAACTATTTTCTACAGTCTCTTTATTTAGGCGCAACCATCAGTTTAAGTGTGTGTCCCCTAGTATAGCTATTGCCACGAACCACAAAGAAAAGCTTTGGGTCAAAATCAACAAATCCCCGTAGGATGGAGAATGTTAGGTATAAATCTGCGTGCAATCGGCGCAGCTCGAGAGACTTGAGACCCAGCTTACTAAGATGCATTGCGTAAGGCAAATTGCAGTATCCCGGAAGATATTTCGTGAACGAACGCTGTACAGATTCAATGTTTGATGTCTTTAAGATGATATGGAGACCAGACTGGGCTGGCATATTCGAGAATAGGCCGCACATAGGTTTTAAAGGCTTTAATTAGAGTAGGCACGTCCCAAGAGATAAAGCATCTTCTCACCACAAAACTAATTCGTTTTGCCCTGCTAACTAGCTAATTACACTGGTTTGAAAAACTAAGGTTTGATGAGAAGTAGACACCAAGATCCTTAATACTTTTCTCGACCTTTAAGGCATGATTTTTATGTAAGTTTGCAATATTTCTATTATTATTACCAAGATGGAAAACAAGACATTTGCTATCATTAATAGGGAGCTGCCACTTAGCTGACCATTGGAAAATGGATTCCAGTGATGCCTGAAGCAGTGCATGGTCATTAAAATCAGTAATAGGTCGATACATCTTGATATCATCTGCGAATTTTGGCAATTTAACATTTATTGAGTTAGACGATAGGTCAGAAATGTAAGTAATAATCAACAATGGGCCCAATACTGATCCCTGTGGGACACCACTGGTTACTGGTAAGGAAGAAGATATGGTGGTTCCCAATTTTACTGCTTGAGTTCTGTTCCTAAGAAAATCCTCAAGCCACTGAAAAATTTTTCCGCTGATACCCATGTTAGATACCTTTACTAGAAGTTTGGCATGTGTCACGGAATCAAACGCTTCGGCGAAATCAATACATAAAACGTCAACAGGTTTACCGTCTTCCATTGAAAGCGTCCAGTCATTAAGACAGGTTAAGAGCTGAAGGGTCGTCGAACGACCTGGAAGAAAGCCGTACTGGTCCTCTGGTATAAGATTAAATGAAAGTTCAAGGAGAAGTTCATGGAGTTGCAAAGAAGCAGGTTCTACTTTAGAATTATGCTGTGAATCTAGCAAGCTTCCCGATCACGAACAGGATCCAAACAAAACGTTTTTTATTAAAGATGAAATACTTTTCAGATCCCCTGTACAAAAAGATAAAGGACCTAAAAAGGAAGCTCAGTTAGTGCTTCCCACCGAGTGTAGAAATTTAGTTTTGCATTCTGCCCACACAAACGCATGGGCAGGGCATCTTGGGAAAAATAAAACTCAAGAAAGAATTCTCATGCAGTTTTATTGGCCTAGAGTTTTTGTTGATGTAGCTGAATAAGTGCAATCTTGTTTAACTTGTCAAAAGACAGGAAAAACAGGCAAGCTGCCCATAGCTCCGCTAACACTTGTTCCTATGGGTTCCGAACCGATGAAAAAACAAAGAATTGATATTATCGGTCCTGTTAGACTTAGGACCAAAGCTGGTTATTTATATATTTTAACCATGATAGAAGCGGTCACGAAATTTCCGGAAGCTATCCCCCTTAAACAAGCTGATAGTCAGTGTGTAGTGGATGCTCTCTTGGAGGTTTTCTCTAGGGTAGGCTTTCCTGGGACTATCCAGTCAGATTTAGGGTCTATTTTTATTAGTGAATTGACTACGCTGTTTTTAGAGAAGTGAGGGATAAAAACAGTGCACTCATCCGTTGCTCACCCCCAGTCTAACAGTGTGGAGAGGTTGCATCGTACACTGAAGGCTGTGCTCAGAACAGTGTGTCACGAACACCCTCACAATTGGGAACGTTGTCTCCCTGGTGCAATGTTTGCACTCAGATCCGCCGCTCACGAAACCACAGGGTACTCTCCTGCAGAGATGGTGTATGGGAGGAACTTGAGGAGTCCTTAACCTTAGTAAAGGAAAATTGGATTGTACCGGATGTGCATCCGAGTGTGTTAGAACACATTCTTGATTTATTACAATGGTTTAAATGCAGTGGAGAAATAGCTGCAGAAAACATTACTGAAGTTCAGTTGTCTAACAAGCGATACTATGATCGTAAGGCAATTTCACGTCAGTTCAAACCTGGCGAACTAGTTATGGTGTTGTGCCCTTCTCGTGCCAACAAACTAGAAATTTATTGGGACGGACCGCATAAAGTTTTAGAAAAACTTTCGGACACAAATTACTTGGTGGAAAGATCAAATGGCCGTAAGCATTGTTTACCATGTAAACATGATGAAGGCCTACATTGCTCGTGTGAGCACAAGCAATGCCCATACAGTGATTGAGCCTGAACCTCCTGATCACCATTGGTCGGGTCAGCTTGGTGATGGACCACTCACGAGCAGTCAAGCTATCGACTGCTGGAAGAAGCTAAACGCCTAACATCACGCCTAAACAGCGGGATGAACTGGAAAATTGTTAAACAAGATAAATGGTGTATTTTCTACTTTGCCTGGTAACACTGATTTAGTAGAGCATGACATTGTTCTTACCACTGACAAAACCATTCATGTCCGCTGCTACAGTCATGGTAGGGCTGAACGAGAAATGATTGTGGCCGGGGTAAAACGAATGCTTGAATTAGGTCTTATACGTGAGTCAAACAGCCCATATGGCGCCTTATGATAATTGTTTGTAAAGAAGGTTGCAAACCCCGTCCTGTAGCAGACTACAGGGAGCTTAATGAAATAATGGAGACTCAGGGTCACCCTATCCTTAACACAGACGAATGCTTAAAGAAGGCTGCCAAGTGGGCTTACGTTAGTGTGTTTGACTTCAACAGAGGTTCTGGCAAGTCGGCTTAACAGAAAGGGCAACTAGATATGTTACTATTTCGACCCCTATACGCAAATACGGGCCACTCGTAATGAATATGGGAATCAAAAATGCACCATTCTGTTTCCAAAGGTTAATGGAAAATGTTTGTGGTGGGTTGGAGGAGTTCACTACTCCTTTTCAAGATGATGTTAACGTTGGTGCAGACTGCAGAGACATGGGAAGAGCATTAATAAAATGTTTTAGCCTTTTTGAAGGCTGTGAAGGCTGCAGGTTTAACTGTTAATGCAGGGAAGTCACAGGTAGCATGCTGTAATGTGACTTATCTCGGGCACCAAGTTGGCCAGGGTTGTAGAACCCCAGAGGAGTCCAAAGTTTTAGCTGTAAAGGCTTTTAGGAGGCCTAACCCTAAAACAGACATTCGCTCATTTTTGGGCCTGGTCGGGTAATACCAACGCTACATGCCCGAGTATTCTCAAAAATGTGCAGTATTCACAGATGCTTTAAACAAAACGGCACCAAATCCGATAGAGTGGTGTGATGAGAAGCAGCGTTCGTTTGAACTGCTGAAAGAAGCTTTGATCTCTAAACCTGTGTTAAGAGCTCCAAACTTTGATAGCACTTTCATAGTGCAATGCGATTGACATGTCTTTTTTTTCTTGCTGATTTTGGCCTTTCTCTTTAAACTGCTTGTTGAGATTAAATTTAAATTCTGCAGGTAACTTCTTGTACGGGTTTTAACTAAAGGCTTTCCATTGTACAAAAAAGTTTTAGCAAGTTTTTCCGATGTTTTCTTGTTATAAAAATGCGAAGAGTTTCTTGTAACCTTCTAGTATGTAAAAAAGGTTGTCAGTAGTTTTGAGTCACCTGCAAACTCTACAGTGTGAGTTAAGTTACATTTAAGAGTTCCCTTTTGAATACGTGCCCACAGGAAGCACTTTTCTAAAACTTATTGCAAGCTAGGTTAAATGTTGTACGACCGGAGGTTTTGAGGATTTCCTAGTTAATATAAAATTCTATAGCCACACTTTATAACAAGCTGGGACATATTACAAGAATAAATGAAGGGGGTAGCTTATGTCATTTATCTTAAAATAAGACATTGTTTTATGTAAACATTGTTTGTGTTCGAATCTTAGGACTCTGGTTTGGTGTTTAAATTGGGTGCATTTCTTTCCTATAGATGTAGAATGCAGGTAGTTCACTCACTTGTCTGTGTTTAAAATTTCTGTTCTTTTATCACGTTGCTCAATATTTAATTGCACCTGTAGTTGTACTTGTCCTTTATGTGTTAGCACCAATTACTTATTCCTTGGGAAATCTTAAGTTGGCTCTTCTTGTGGGGGCGTGTGAAGGAGTTCAGAGTTTAATCACTTTTAACCAAACCCCCCCCTCCTCCAAGCCCCTTTGGCAAAAGAGTGGGCAGTTGGTTTGTTGTTAATTTAAAGTAGTTATTTTGTCGTCTTACTCACACCGGGTACTTTATTTTAATGGTAAAAACTCGTCCTGCTGTTTAGCAGTGGTTTTCAAGTTTTTTCTCCCCCCCCCCCCTCGTGGGTGGTTAGGAAAACTCCGAATTTTCGTGGATTCGTTATGAAAGAGTTTTGTTGGGCGTTTAACTTGCTTTGTCCGAAATGGTTGTTGTACCTTTCGTGGTTTGGTATTTTAATATTGAATACAACTTTATTAATTACCCGGTTCGTTAGCTGGGTTCCCTAGCATTTGTTGTTATGGTAGTATCCGCTCCTTGTGTGAGCAGTGCCGAGTCACATACGCTAACGAACCAATGCTTTATTAAACCAGAAATGGATTTTTCTCTCTTTAATAAACATCAAAATGTATTTTCATCCTACAAATAATATCTCTGTATGCATATTACTTTCAGATACAGTTTTGTGGAAAGCCTGGTTATCATGATATGATAAGTACAAATTCCTACTTCGCTGGAATCATCCAAAGTCTTATCCCAAAATGCGTGTCCGGCAACGCAGAAACGGCATTGACCTCCAAATTGTATTGGCAGTGTAGCGGGATTTCAACTAGCTGTAGTTTTCGTTAATGGTTATCCTTTTTAAAATTCCGAGCCCTACTATTGTAGCTGGTAATGCCAGGAATCGACCCATCTAATTTGTTTTAAGATATTCAAAGGTTAATGTCAGCGCATTTCACTTTGGAAATAGCATGGGCCGACATTGGGCTATTGTTCTAGACGGATTCTGGGCGCACCAGTAGTATCGCGTTGCTCCATCGCTCGCAGCCAATGAGAGATGATCGTGTGAAGCCCGAGTTTGGGGTTTCAGTGACCAAAAAAAAGTTTCGTTTCCAGATGGTTTAGATTGCCCCCCTCCCTCACTCTCCTACAGGACCGTGATAGAAGGGTATAAGATAGCTGGGGTGTACAAAGACTAGGTCTGAGACAACTTACTCGACCATCTTGAGACGTGGCCCTTAGCTTGGAGCGGCCATGCTGTTTTTTTGTAGGCGCGATCTTCTACAACTAGGGTGGAGGATGGAAGACTAGAAGAAGTCGCGTTGCAGACTATATGTATTAGTAATTATCGTAGCTATGTGGTGGTAGAATGTCTAGGAGATGGGTCCCTCTTTTACCTAGTATTAACTCAACGTAAATTACAGTGATGGAATAGTTTGTAAGGTTTAATTTCGATATCACTGATCCAAATGTGAAGTGTAAGAAACCCTTACTTTTAAGCTTACGGGATCTTTTAAAACCCAGCTATTAGCTTTGGCTAATTTAATTTCCCGCCCCAAGTTATAAATGGGAAATTAATCCTTAAATTGTTTATCATTTTATTTAATTGGAAATCCCAGTTAAAAATCGACATTAAACTTCAAAAATGGTTCCAGTGTAGGATTGTACACTTTGAGTTTCTGCATTGTTAGCCTAAACATTTTGAAGTTAACTGTTGTTCTTATTTACTAAAAGAAAAATGTAACTTATTTATTCTGCTTCGAATGTAAATAAATCATGCATTCGTTTCTTCTGAAATTTCGTCTTGGTTTACTCCATATGATTTAGCGGATATTTAACGTAACGACAGTCGTCCTATATTAGAACTGGTGGTGGCAGCCTTGTAGAGGTGTCACATGCCACGTAACAATAACCTTACTTAGGCCCCCTAAGGACTCGAGGGTAGGCTCCGTTATATGAGTAAGCACAGTACATTTTAAACTAAAATAAATATTTGGTTGAAAGGCGGGAGCTATACAAACAGATTTTCCTACATATGTATAGGCCAGTAGAAGAAATGGGAAGAACTGTTTTCATTTTGTTTCCGATGAATATGCATAGCAAATTTTAAACAACTAAATGCTTGGTTTGAGTGGTGGTAAATGAAAAGATCTTTCCATTTATACGTATTTTTTAAATTTCGTTTTTGTTTTATAGTAGCCATGGACAGTGTTATTTACTAATCTATTCATTCAATATTTACATACTTTTGAACGAACGGACCATTAAATAAAATAACAGTCTATTACAAAATAGTGTTAGAAACTCCTTTGGGTGGCAGCACCTTTATTATACAGTTTTTTTTTATTCGTTAACATGAAATTTGTATATTTTGTGGCTCTGAAAGGAACCGTTTGTTTTGGCCTTAAAACGGCTGTTTTGTCTTCTCAAATCAACAGTCAAGCCAGGGAAATCAAGGTCTAACATCCAATAAAACTAAATCTTCATCTTCATTGTCATCTGCGTCAGATTTATAGGATTCATCTACAGTGATGATGAGTGGCTCAACACGTTCTTCAATTAAATGGTCAGAATTCCACTATGTCTCTTTCACTTATATGACGTGATTGATGGCCTTTTCCCAGTTTTATTTCGTCACACGGTCAATTACTGCTGCCGTTGTAATTTTAACATCATTCAATTTGAATGTGACGTTATTTCGTCTTACATCTTCTTTCACGTGTCCCCATATCATCTCTATTGGGTTAAAATCACAATGACAAGGTGGCAAACGAAGAATAGTGTGGTCGTGGGCAGCAGCAAGCATGTGTGGTTTTTACTGCCTAATGAGCTCATATAACTCCGGTGTTAACATCTCTGATTTTTACAAAACCATCCTTGCTTTCACTGTGAAATAAAATTAGTCTTCGCCCCTTTCCTACAGCAATTTGTAGGACGCTGATACCTTCTTTATCGTGCCACATGGTCTCCTTTCCGTGGTGTTTGTTCGCCCAAGTTTTGTCCAAAAATACGAAAGTTTGCCCTAGTATCCTCCGCAGGTTTCTTATGTAATGAAGGTAACACCATCGACTTACCTCTGGCTTTTCGATGTAAAATTGCCATTGGCTTATTAGGCCATAACACATACCAAGTTTCTTCATAATACATCAAAGTAACGTTTTTCCACATATGAAGTTGATTTTGGCTTTAAGCTTTTAAGAATAGATTATAAAGTTGGGTATTTAATCTCACAATATATTTCTGAAACTAATGCTCTGGCAACAGACAAAGTAGAAGTCATCCATACCTGTTACATGTGATGGCATCTTCTTTTTTCCCGGTGTCACAAACAATGATTTGGGGGTCGATGATCCAGACAGCTTCGTAACCTTACGTACGATCTCTCGAACAGCTGATTGTTAAATACCGGTCGCAAATCCAGTCTGTACTTCTAAATCAGCCTTAGCGGTGAAGATGCCTTGTTGTTCAAAGGATCTGTAGACATTCCATGTGATTGCCCTGTTTTGACAAAGAGGAACTTTTCCCTTCTATCCGACCATTGATTTACTCGCTGGAATACTCGTATTAAGGAATGCCATGTTGATCGAAACGTAGCCTTCTTGAATGAGATTGGCCTCCCAGCATACTGTGTTAACATTCAACTGGCACGTATAATCGATAACAGGTCAACATATAAGGAATTATGTCGTCGTGGTGAACAGTGCTGGCCTAAGGTTTAAAATGGAGGCCAGCCCATGACCTTGCGTTGTGGCTCCCTGCCCCTCCTCCCCTTCCAAAGCCCTCAGGTTGTATACTTTAATCTTGTTTCTGTGAGAAATAGACGTTTGGGTCCAATTGGGGTAAATATGCACATGGTCAGCCAACGTGATTACCGAAAACAGCATTTTAATTAGATAAACGGGATGCGTTTAATTACCTCTTAATGTATCCCCCACGCCCATATGAAGGTTTTCCTGCAAGGTACAGGAAATTGTCCAGTGCACCCATCAAAGGTCCTATAGCACTGAGATTACACACTGACACATAA
The DNA here is from genome assembly GCA_023313725.1 of Lithobius niger. Classification (NCBI taxonomy): domain Eukaryota; kingdom Metazoa; phylum Arthropoda; class Chilopoda; order Lithobiomorpha; family Lithobiidae; genus Lithobius; species Lithobius niger. Next base: position 599 of record JAHWFP010138332.1, on the reverse strand, counting down.
GACCAAGGTTTGTCTCTATGATGGGAGCCACTACATAAGCTTGCATTAGGGTGCCCTGACCCCCTCAAACTCCAGATACAAAACTTGTTTTTTGTTTTTGTGAGAAATAGATGGTTGCTTCCAATTGGGAAAATATGCGCATGGTCCAGCCAATGTGATTACCAAGAACGGCATTCTAATGAGATAAACATGATAGGTTTTAATACATCTTTGATGTAGCTACTATGCCCACATGAGGGCTTACCTGCACTGGGTGGGAAATTATCCGGAGCGGGTGCACTCATCAAAGTCCTATGGCACTAAGATTACACACCTAACACATAGGACGAAGGTTTGTCCCTAGAGATGGGAAGGGCACTCATGACCTTGCATTGAGGCACCCTGCCCCCTTCAACCTCCTAGTTAACCCATTGTATTTCTGTATTTCTGTTCTCCACAATAAACATGACTAACACCCCTGAGTTGGGCAGAAAGGGGGGGGGGGGTAAAAATGCTTATTTCTTGAGACATACTACTTGAATGTACCCATTCAACTGCTCACTCCAGGGTTTTTTTCTATTTAGTAGCAAAGATAGATTTTGTATCTAGGGGTTGAGAGG
>JAHWFP010138330.1:13185-53072 GCA_023313725.1 Lithobius niger | reverse complement strand
CAACTCGTTTTCGAAGAGTAAACACTCTGGTCGAAGATCGGATCGATTTATTTTTAGTGGAGAAAGTATTAAAACGAAAGAAAGGTACAAATGGGAAAATGCTCTACTTCATTAAGTGGAAGGGATATGATTCAAAATTTAATAGCTGGACTGATAACATTAGCAGTTTATCTTTTTAAATAATTTGTACTTGATTTTTAGGTACAACAGATCATATTAGGAGTTCGTCTGAATATTAATTTTCTTCTTTTAGCGGCGGCCATTTTCTCCAACCGAGATTTTCTCTGTTCGACAGTTTCTGTTGCAAGTTTTTTGCGAAAATCAGCGGCCATTTTCTCCAACCTAGCTTTTCTCTGTTCGACAGTTTCCGTCGCACGTTTCTCCAACCTAGCTTTTCTCTGTTCGACAGTTTCTATCGCACGTTTCTTACGAGCAGCCGCGGCTCTTTTCCTCTTATTAGCCACTATTTTTTCTTCTTCGCTTCGTTTTGGTATTTCAGTGGCTGATGCTTCTTCCTCCTCATCTTTTTCCAGCGAAGCTTGCTCTTCAGCTTCTTCATCCTCCATCGGATCGATTATACCGTCTATAAAGTCATGCGCTATACCCGTTCTGTAGTGACCGTGCGCTAATGTATTTATTCCATCATCCAACACGAATCTCTTATCGTCGTAAGGAGATATGGAAGATTTTGAAATTTCAACCGTAGCGAGCTGATGATCCTTACTTTGAATGCTCATCCACGTGGCTTTCGACGATGTTTTAGAAATTAGCGCTTTTTTGTAGTCTTCGTGACTGAGACTTTTTTGGATAAACGCTTTACTAATCCCTTTAGCCTTTCTTATACTCTCTTCCCCTACTAAAACTGAGTACATTTTTGCTTTCAGGCCTACAAATTCTTTCACCGGGATGCCTGCCGTCTCATCTTTGATTTTCCCCAGGACTTGTTTGTTTTTAATACTATACAGAGGATGCGATGGATCATAATTGCTGGTATCGAATCTATCTGACTCAATTTCCATGTCCCAGTAAAAATCTTCAGTCTCTACCTCATAGAACAGACTGTCGGTATCCGTGAAAAGTAAACGCGCTCGGTCTCCATATTTTGGACGCATGAACTCGTAGTGAAATTCATACATTGTGAGTTTGGAAAGTTCGAGGATGCAAAAACCGGAGTAAGTCGGTAAGTCGCACTTGATGTTACGAAGTCTCAAGTTTACTTGTATGAGATTTTCGTTGAGGATCTTGAATGAATCCGCGTGTGGCAGAGTGCTGTACTTGACAGATTTTTTTGGATTATCGGACAACTTCACGGATAAACGCCCCGATTTGTTTTCCATTGTCTTTCCAAATACCGAATTATTTTTCAGTTTGAAAAAGTCTTTTTCGAACGTCGTCGTTGCGAGTTGACGCTTCTCGGTGTTAAATTCTATGTAAGATTTTAGCCATTGCTTCTGACGAAATTTTAGAATTCTGTGAATGCCTTTCAAAATTAAACCGTGCTTCAAGTAGAATTGTAAATTCCTGTAATGAACTATATAGTTTTTCTTCGGGAGCAGGTTAGTCGTCAGTTTGGAAGTAGAAACGATCTTCTTGTTTCCTGCCATTTCTTTCATGAAGGGAGACACGAGTTTTGGCAATATTTTACACTTTTCCGGTGCTAAAGGATAATCGTTGTGATTATCGTGTAGTTCGGATGGATAGTCCAAGTCCACTTCCAATATATAACCGTATTCCGAATCTTTTTCAACCGATGCCAAGCAAAATTCGAGAATTTCTTTCCTCGTCAGCCAACTAAATCGATCGTAGGGAAGGAATTCCGTCATGGCTAGTCCGTATAAGTTGTTGACATCCAAATCTACTAGATATAGACTAGGTAAATTTTCGTCGTAAGTATCTGGTAGATATTTGTTATTGGCGATCGAATGCCTTTTCGACACAAAAGTTGTTCCACCTCTGATACCGGAAGTTATAAAGTTATGCTTTCCTCCGTGCGTAAACAGTTCTAGTTCGGCTTTGGTTTTTTTCAAGGCGGCTGCCCAACTAAACCCTGGTGTGGATACGTAGTAGCAAGGATCTATGCCGTCATTGACCGAGCAAGTTTCCCTGAAAGTCTGAAAAATGTCGGCTAGAAGATACACGTCGATCATCTGATATACGAGATGGTATTTTTAAAAACCTTCTCCTTCAGCAACTTCCAAACTGACGTTGCGTGATCGTACTCCGTGTCGGTGATGCCTTCGCCTCGTAGAGAGGAGAAGAATGCCGCTTTAGGAGGTAATTCCTGGTCCTCAAACACATCCATAGACTGCACGTACTCGTACGGGTAGTGGCCTTTTTGCGTCAATAATTCCAAGATTTCTTCCTTTTTCGCTTCTGGCTCGAACCAGTCTACCGAATCGAGAGCAGTTTTTAAGATGGGGAAAGGTCGATCTTTCTTGTGGTTTTTAGCCAAAGTTTCGAGCGAGGAAGATAGGAAACTATAACTATCTAAAAACCGCAACCTTACCGAAAGGTCCTTTCCACCGAAGCAAAAGTACCGTGTAATGGTCATACTCATGAAACGCTCGGTGTTTCTAGCAAGAACATCTACTCCCGAAGGGAAGTTTTCTGTCGCAGAAATCAGTAGATGCATATCGTAACCTTCCAAGTTGTGGAAGACGACCGGGATAGTATTTATTGTCTTAGCCTCCAGATTGCATTTTACGTGAGAAGCACCTCTGAACTTTCCCGCGAAGTGGCAGTGATCTCTCACTTTATTGGAGATGATGACTTTGTTGCAGTAGTAACAAGTATCGGTTTTCGAGAACCGAATTTCATCGTCGGCAGTCATCATCAGATGTTTCGGTCGTGAGATAATCGAGGCAAACTTTTGAATTTCGCTATTCATGCATTCGTAAAACTTATCCACCGCGTCCTCGCCGAGGTAGAATTTTTGACTCACGATTTCATTTTCTGGACCAACAACGACGTAGCCAAAACTAGTAGGCGAATGCAAACTGACTTTAGTAGACGAACTCGAGGATGGATCGGTGCTACTAGTTTGCACGGGTCTGAGCATACATTCGAAATCTGCATAAATTACCCAAGGATGAGGATTGCGTCTATCGTAGTGTAGGAATTTTAACGTGTTAGCGCCGGGTGGTAAGAAAGTGAGTACTTGCGCCCTATTCAATCTCACACATTTACTGGTGTGCTCCATCATGAATTGTTCTTTACCAAAGGCAGTGAAGCAGTTACGACAGTAAAATTTCCTGTTACTTCCAACACCTCGAAATCGGAGTACCCTATCAATGTCGAGGATGGCGCAGTAATGAGTATTTCCTTTTTCGTCGGCTATGAGTAACAGGTCAATTAGTTCTCCTTCCATATTTTTGTTCAATCTCACCGGGTGTAATCCTATCGATCCCTTGTAAGAAATTACGTTAATGGACAAATTGTTGACTCGTTCGAAGGAATCAATTTGCTGTAGACTCACGGGGAACGTCAACATGGAATGGTCTACGGTATTCAAAAATGGTTCGTAATATTTAACTTCGGTTTCGTAGCACTTCATTTTAGCGGCTAAAACAGAATATAGAAAGCACTTTTCGTCAGAATTTTCCACATTCACTATAACTTCGCTTTTTTTGCGTAATGCACTCGGCAAGGGTAAGAAAGAACTAGGGCAAAAAGGATTGATTTTTGCCACTTTGACGGTTATACCCCAAACTTTCAAAAAGCGCCAACCACTACCTTTTTCTTCGAAAGTTTCGACTGACTGTTGTATTTTTTTGCAAGCATCCTCCAATATTTCCGACACATCAGATTCATTGTAAATAGCTGTATAGAGGGACCAGAAATAGGCTCGCACGGTGTTGGAATCCCTGGTAATATCTGCCTCTAAACACAGTTGAAATTTACAATTGGTCAGTTGATCCAAGCAAGTCGTGATTAGATATTTAAGCGGACAATACAGTAGATTGAGCGCTCGAGATGAATCGAGACATTCAATTTTACGGAAATAAATTCGATGCGTATCATCATGCACCAACTTGCACCTTACTTCACCTTCAATATCTTTCAACTCGTTTTCGAAGAGTAAACACTCTGGTCGAAGATCGGATCGATGGTTGGGAAGATGATGGATCAAATCTTGCTGAGTTGCGTAGACCTTTCCACAGTATGCACATGTAAACGATGATTTTGAATTCATTTTCTTTTTCTTGAAAGAAAAATCGTTCATTCCTTTTATTATTATTCTTTTATTATATCTGAAATAATTTTCCCAAAAAAAAAACACGAGGAAAAAATGAGTAGATAAATTGGAGTTCCTAAAAAAAAGACGAATTAGAATTTAGAAGATACACTTTAAAAAAAAAATGAATATTCCTTACATAGTTCTAACAAAATAAATGGAATTTTTTTGCATTTTATTTCTGGACCCTGCACGGGGAGTTACTACAACCCAAACGGGGAGTTACTACCAACCCACAAAGGGGAGTTACTGCCACCCTACAGGGGAGTTACTACCACCCGAGAGGGGAGCCAGTAGTGGAGATTCCTTACTCATATGGTGCATGTAGCCCTGCCCAACTGCACCAGGGTTGGGAGGCCGTGTGTTCGAGTCCAGAACTGCATCTGGACTGAATTTTCCTCGTCTGATCTCGCCCTGATATAGTGCCCTCCTCAAAAAATTATTTTGGAACATTACCAACTTTTTTTTATTTATAAAACATTACCAATTTTTTGGAACCGTGCCAACTTTTTTTTGGAACCGTGCCAATTTGTTTTATTTTTGGAACTGTGCCAACTTTTTTATTTTTTGGAACCGTGCCAATTTTTTTTTTGGAATCGTGCCAACTTTTTATTTTTTGGAACCGTGCCAACTTTTTTATTTTTTGGAACCGTGCCAACTTTTTTTTGGAACCATGCTAATTTTTTTATTTTTTGGAACTGTGCCAACTGTTTTGGGTACCGTGCCAATTTTTTTTGTTTTTTGGAACAGTGCCAATTTTTTTTATTTTTGGAACTGTGCCAACTTTATTTGTGTGATGCATCATGGGAAATATTTTCCCTATATAAGGAGAAATGCAACGAAGAAAATTCAGTCCAGATGTACTTCTGGACTCGAACACACGGCCGCCCAGCCTTGGCGCAGTTGGGCAGGGCTACATGCGCCATATTAGAAGTTGCACATATGCTATGGTGCATGTAGCCCTGCCCAACTGCACCAAGGCTGGGAGGCCGTGTTTTCGAGTCCAGAACTACATCTGGACTGAATTTTTTTCCTTGGATCTCTCCTTATATAGGGAAAATTATTACCCATGATGCATTGCACCGCAATTTTCCAAACGGGTGGTTGTCATGGTAACTGGAAGTGTCACCATTTTGGCCCGGAACCAGAAATGCGGCCATTTTTCTAAGATGGCCCCCAGGTTTCAGTTTCAATTTCCGAAATTATTTAAAATACCCATAACTCGGTAACCGTTGGTCCTAGAGCAAAACGGAGAGAAACTTGGCCCCCACGTATGATACCCTGCCCGCACTTGGCCTCACCTATCAGTTGGCCCGGTCAAAAATTATTTTGGCCGCAAAAAAAAAAAATTGGCACAGTTCCAAAATCCGAAATATGCCCGCAACTCAGGAAGCGTCGGTCCTAGAGAGAAACCGTTCGGGATTTGACTTCCTTGAGCCGTGCCCTACGTGTAGCCCACCCCGGAAACTGGGTACCTCGATTTTCGGCCCACCCTGAAAATTCGAGAACTGTCGATCTTAGAGCGAAGCGGTTCGGGATGTGTGTTCCCCAGGCTGTACCCTATGCGTGATCCTCTCTACAAAAAAAAAGACACTTTCCCACCATCATCCACATCAACTAAAACGAAAAAAGGTAGCAAAAGGCACACTCCTCCATATTGATGAAAACCGGAAGTGACGTCCCAACTTTCATCACATGACCGGAAGTGGTGTCATTACCCCCATTTTGATCACGTGATCGGGATATCGTCATAGAAGATAGCAAAAGCATTGATGAAGAATGAAAAAAGGTAGCAAAAGGCACTTTCCCATCCTCCTTCAGATTAACGAAAAATCCGGAACTGACGCCCCCACTTTTCATCATGTGATCTGAAGTGAATCAATACCCCCACTTTGATCACGTGACCGGAAGTGACATCATAGGAGGAAGCAAAAAGTACTTTCCCACCGTCCTCCACATCGACGAAAGCCGGAAAACAAATAGTAAAATGCACTTTTCCACCGTCCTCCAGATTGACGAAAAATGGAACCCCACTTTTCAACAGATGATCGGAAGTGCATCATTACCCCCACTTTTATCACGTGACCGGAAGTGGGGGTATATATGTGTAACCGAATATCGTATTTTACCACTACTGCGGACTTGTGATAATTTTTTTTTATTTTATTTGTAGCACGGGGACGATTGTTTCGTCCCCGACGAGGGGTTAATAATGCCCCAAACGTTGTGGGACGTCGTAGAGGTATTTTTCTTGATTTTCAGGTTAAAATTAAAATTTGGTAAAATTTTTATAAACTTTTCTATTGATGGTGTACCTTCAATTCTTATTTATAGGCATCATTGGCGGCGCAGACGATATTCGCCATTAGGCACACCATCGTCTGCTCCGAGGTAGTTTTCCAATTATTTTTATTTTCAATTTGAAAGTATTGTTTGTGTCTTTTTATTTTCGTTATGAGTTTGTGATGTATTTCGTTTTGTTGTTGTTCGTTCTGTCTGCTTACAGTGTCACGTCACTTTGCCAATGGGCCTCCACGTGGTAGGTGACATGGTGGAGGCCGTCTCGGCCCCCGCCTGTTTAGAGTGTGGACACTGCATGATGTGTAGCACTTAAAGGTAAGTGACATTTTTGTTTTGTCTATGGGCTCATCTCAATAACTGGTGACGTAGGTGTCTTCACAAAGTCCATTTGGGACTATTTTAGTTCACACGATGTGTGATTGGCAGGGTTGGTTAAAGGAATCTAAAACAATAAGACGAACATTTGGTTCGGTTTGAGAGTTAGTCATTCAGCTGTTAGCCATGGTGGGGTTTATTATCAACATCATCTTCGCAGCAATTTACGGGGTGTTCAGCGCTGTTTTGGCGTTCGTCATCCTAAATGGTTTATCACCATGGAGAACGGTGGAAGGAACCACACCAACAACAGGTGGGTGCACATCCGTTGCGCCTGACGGGTACGAAATACCATTACTTATACCTTTGCCTACGAGAGAGCCACCAGTGCTTAGAGAGCCATTGACAACAAGGAGCCCGTTGGTGCTTAGGCAGCCGTCATTTGTTCTCCCTCCTCCACCGATTAACGAGGAAATGAGGGATGAGACAACTTTTTCCTTTCCTCCCCCACCCTCCGAAATGACGAGGAAAACGGTACGATTTTCGACATTGATTCGTACAACGAAACAAGACCTCAAACCAGTACCTACCAGTGGAGAAGTACAATGTAAGTAATTTCACCATCAGTTATGTTGTTATGACGTAAATTTGTTTATTTTATTTAAAAATGTTTATACTATTATTTTTACTATTTATATTTTAGAAATATGCAATGAAGAAATTTTTCTGTGTTTCGATTGGTATGTTATTACATGTCTGTTGTTTATTTAATTTTTTTGAGCTATTGGGTGTAACGACTTTGATGGTCTTTTGCATTTTTGTTTTTAACTCTTATTAATTTACTTGTTTTTGTTTTCTTTTCTGTTTCTTAGGTCAAAAGAACAACATACGAAAAAGTCATTTTTAGAAGATTTTTGAACTTTTTAAACTTTTTAAAATTTTGAAATAAAATAAAACTTTATATGTGAACTGAATCAGGGCGAAGAGTACATCTAATTTTCATACGTGTGTTACTTGTTTGTTACCTCAATAATCAAGGATAGAACAATTCATGACTACTTTGTACGAATTTTACTTTTGTGCTATCCTTGCTTATTTGAGAAAACAAACATGAACACATGACTGTAAAGAAGACGTATTTTTCGCCCTGATACAGCACAGAATCAAGGGACTTTTGTCCCACAGTTCCCACACCCTCCTCTCAACTCACACTAGTTTTTACATATACAAATGCAGTAAATTTCACTTTACAAAATTTATGTATTTTCAAAATTTACGCAAAATTTGCTTATTAACTTCAAAATTTTAATGATATGTTTCTTAATTGCGTGCCTGGACCATTTTTTTTGTACCTTCCTAAATTTTCAAATTTTCTAAATGGTCCAGAAGGGTTGTCACCACCTTTAAGAAGTTGGTGAATTCGCTCCCTTCCTTTACGTAAACACATGCCCGCGCGAAAACACATCCTATCTAGCTTCTGTTAGGAAGGAATTAGTTCATTCCTTCCTAACGAGTGAAGTCAATTAGACTTCACTGTTAGGTATTTTTAATAAAATTACCACCAATCCATGCCCAATTTTTTCGTAAAGTAGGACTTAGAAAATTTGCACGGGCTGTACATTTTTCTATTATAATTCAGCTTTAATTGAGATAATGGTTTCTTCTTCCGTTGTAGACACGTTAGACGACACGCTAGGTCAAATTTTACAATCACGAACTGGTTTTGTTGATAAGCAAAGTTGTTTTTCCTTTTTTTTCCCCCTTCTGTTCGTGCGTGACTCATGACTCAAGGTTTCACTTTCAATGCTAATTATGTGGGGAAACTGGTTGTCGCTCTTGTACGAGTGAGCTTAAAGGAACATAGTCTGTGCAACTCAACTGCAAACCGTTTGACACAAAAAGAACGACGTAACGATTTAATGTTCATTGACTATTTCTCTTTGGTGAAAACGAATACCTGAGGAGGATATTTAATACCTTCGAGTACTTTCTTAGGTTTTCAATATATGAGAGGGGTGTAGAGGGGTAAGAAGGGTAAATCATGTTGGGTGGGTAAAACACTTAATTGTGACGTCATTTCCGGGTGAAAAATACATTTTTTGACGTCATTTCCGGTTTATGACGTCATTTCCGGTTTGTGACGTCATAGATCCAATATGGCGGATCCAAGATGGTGGCATTTCCGGTGTGTTAGTACGTACACCTTCTTAGGCCGGAAATGACGTTAAAAAACCGGAAATTTACGTCAAAAAACGGAAGTGACGTCATAAACCGGAAGTGACGTTATAATCCAAGATGGCGGCGGTGGTCACGTGACCGGAGGTGATGGTACTACGTACACTTGTCTTACTACTCATTTAAACTCTTCCGAGTCTTATTGGCCAAAGGTAGCTCAACACATTAAGCATTAAGAATTTGTTTAGTAAATAAACAGTTTACATTGTTTAAAAAAATATCTTGTGAATGCAAGATCACCTACGAAGCAAAAACGATCGCTCGATTTTTTGATTTTTTGAGATCTGTGTACCCGAGGGGCACTATTTTGACTAATTAGTAAAAAAGGGAGCAAATGAAGATAGAGCAGGCGATCCGACATGGCCGCCTGTTCCATCTTCACTTGCTCTTGGTAAAAATGGTTGCCACCACTAGACTTTAAACTAAGTAGTCACTTTAGATTATTTAGGGTTGCACAACATACGACAATGTTATCGGATGCTTTTATGCATCAGTTTTGCCGAATTTCATGCTGATTCGATAATATTGTACTCATGTTTTTTTTTTTTTTTTACCAAAGTTCTTGATACAGAAATGTAACCCTTAAATCAAAACTAAAAATAGTTGTTACCAGTTATGGCCAAATTAACACTATCATTTTTAAAAACAGTACTAAGCTGAATTGGTTTTGATTTTTGAATGTTGACTTACAACCAGTATTCTTATATTCTGAATGGATCCAGAAGGGAAATTTTCTGTGATAATCGGTTTTAATCTGTAGTTAGCCAAATGTTTTCCGTTCAGGTGTTCACTAAATAACTTTCAGCTTTCCATCACTGGAAAGTGTTTGTCAAGATAATGAAACTCGAGTACAATACTGGATTGCAAAATTGTAAAAAAAAAAAAAATTGCAGCAGCTAATGAAGCCAATATCGCCAGTAGACAAAAGTTACTGATCCGATGATTGGTAGGTCAGCTCTCTTCCATATTGACATACAACTATCTTACAAGATTGAAGTTTCGTTACACTCAACCCAATAGTTCAAGTAATTGTCTACTACTTGCAAATTTTCGACTCTTGTCACATCCTTCCACCTGGCGAGTCCAGAAGACTGCAGGTATCGCCAACAAAATTGTGCAGTCTGGACTTCGTTTTCTAGCCTGAAGAAGGTGGAAGGACACGACAAGACCACCGAAAATTTGCAGTGGACAATTAGTTGAACTATTTGGTTGGGCATAAACGAAGCTTCAGTTTACAATCCTCAAACCAAAGTACGATGACCGAAATGTCAATTTTCTCAAATATTTTGCAAGAGTTGAATTTGACTGTATTACGCCTCTAAACATCGACACACAGGAAAAAAGTTGAGGTATTAAAAAGAAAGAAATGTTTACTGCGCTTACTCTTCTGTGAGTTTTCTTCTACCAATCTTGCTGGTTTATATGTAGCTTCCTGTGAATTGATGATTATTAGAATTATTTTTCATATATTACTACGTAAAAGGTAGTTTTACCCATATTTTTAAGAACGTGGATCCAGCAGTCATTTCCTCTGATGGTCTTGATGAAGAGGGCTGAGGAGACAGATCACTAGATCCATGAAAATATACTGGTAAAACCAGGTAACATAACATGAATTCCATTTTACCTATTATAACGTTAGTTGTAAAAACTGAATCAAACTATTACTGAAAATCACCTGCTAAACACTCAAGCGAAGCTAAAGCCCATCCTACTAAAATGCTTTATGATCAAAGTCGTGCAATAGTAGAGTTAAATCATAATTTTTCTGCTGCAAAATTAACTAGCAGCTTCATGCATTTAATGAAATCAAATTTTTATCCAACAAGATTCATGGTCAGGAACTATAGTAGGCTACTGTGCATTTGTGACGCTATTTTCCATAAGTTGGTGTAAAGTTGGCGAATTATCCCTCCAGGACAATTATCTACGCCAGTTTCCGGTGTGGGGTCACTCTCTCCTGGAAAGAAAAGAATACAAACTTCCCACTGACTTCCAAAAAAATTATAGCGCATGCTGCGTTTCAGCATGCAATCCCCTCTATGCTCTAGTTACGAAGGTTTGCGTGGTTAGAAATTAAGTTTTAACTCGGAATTATGCTGGATTTTGGAGGAGCGAAGATCTAATAACCTACATTTTTTGAGTAAATGAGAATAAAGTCATAGCATTATTGCTAGACCGAATCCAACCATGTATGTGAATGAGCAAATTATCGCCGACTTTTCCATGCTGAAGTAAACACGCTCCATATACCACGAGCCAAGGCTGTTTGCATGTCATCGTGAGTCAGCCACTGAGAATAGCGGCTCTTGGATCGTCTGAGTGGACTAACCCAGTCACATGATGTGCGTGTCACGGCAAACAGCCTTGGCGCGTGGCAGGGGTCGAACTATTCGGATGCACAGGGGCAAATTGCACTCCAAAATCGCGCTTTGAACTCCAGAAGCATCTCTTGGAGTGCAAAATTACACACCAAAGTTGAATTTTCCATAACTTTTGAACCGCTCAAGCTACAGACTTGCGGTTTGCAGCATTTTAAACATCTTGGAATTAGATTTCCTGTGGCACCATTTCTTTCAAAGCAGTTAAGCTCCATTTTTTACTACATTTGGTTAAACTATGTGTATAGGTTTTTCAGTTGAATAGCGAAATTAAGTCAGTTTTAAGCAAAATGCAGGACAACTGTACATATTATTGAGATGCTGAATGTTAAAATTTTCAATGGCAAGAAAATAGGAGACCACAGTGTTGGTTTACATTTTTGGTTTTGCGCTCCAAAGACTTTTTTTGCACCCCAGTAACAGATTTGGGGTGCAAATTTGCACCCGGATCAAAATTTGGAAATTCAACCCCTGGCGTGATATAGACAGAAGGTACATTAAAAAATGGGTTATGTTTTATAATGCCCAACCCCACGTTTTTTTCTAAATTAACTGCTTAGGTGTAGACACATGGGCGTTTATTATGCGACTTGCAGCAAGTAATCTTTGCTGGTGGCAGCAAATTAACCACTGTTGCACATTACATGCGCTCTGGACAGTTGCAGTAACTGATATACGCTTCTAAGAATGTGCCTTCATGTTCAAATCATTGCTTTAGGACGTTTTCTTGTAAAAAATAAATAAGCTTGATTATCGGGATCGGTTTGGCATGGAAATTGCCTGGATTAGAATTGGCGTGAAAATTATTGGCGTCAGATCAAATTGTAAAAACATGTTACTCAGCCTTTCCAACCACACAATCCTTCTTACACTACACGACTGGAGGCATGTTGATATGGCAGAGAAAGCAACTATTTTACACCTAGGGAAGATTGATTTCCAAGTCCAAATGCAAACTTTTGGAAAATGGTAATGAAAATGGTTATCGAGTATCGCTTTGGATATAATTTTAATGTTGTAAGCTTTTACGTCCATTTTGTAGTAAAAAAAAAAAACAGATTTAAGGTGAAGGCCTTAACTCGACGATTTGGTACTTAAGACCATTTCAAGAGTGAGCAGGGCGTTAAATACGAGATTTATGGTATCATGCTCACAAATGACTTGACCATCTTCCAATGCAGAAGCTTTCGTAGCGGGCGTGTTGCATCTTGGTGGGTTTTGGTTGTCGCGTTAGGCCTACTTTTTCTTTATCAGAGGTTCGGTTACGTTAGATCAGTTGTTTTCGTCCGGCTTTCACTAGGAAGGGTACAGTTTTTCTCAGCAGCGGCTTTCCTAATACTATGGAAGCTAGTTTAGTCCACTACAAATCTTGGTGGGCAAAAACGTTATCTTGTGGTACGGTACTACCGTAACCTAGGTTCAGGCAATTGGTACAGTGAACGTCACTAGACTTAAAGGGCAAATACATCCATTTTGACATGCATGCTTTACTTTTGGATCATTTACACCATAACTAAACAATTGCGGTAAGAAGAATTTGTTACGTACGTCCGATACAACAATTTAATTATTGCATCACCAAAACACGACATGGAGACCACCATTGTTTTGCTGGAACGCGTAGAAATTAATGCCGACTGACGTCACTCTTCGATTTCGACTCACAGCCGATTGAGATAGCTCTATTAGCTGTGAGAGCTCGAGCGTCTGACGGCCTTAGCTGGCCACTACAAATGTCGGCCAGCTAAGGCCGTCGGACGCTTGAGCTCTCACAGCCAATAGAGCTATCTCAATCGGCTGCGAGTCGAAATTGAAAAGTGACATCTGTTGGCATTAATTTCTGCGCGTTCCAGCAAAACAATGGCGGTCTCCGTGTCGTGTTTTGGTGATGCAATAATTAAATTGTTGTATCGGACCTACGTAACGTATGCTTACCGCAGTTCTTGTGTTTAGTTATTGTGTAAGTGATCCAAAAGTAAAGCATCCATGTCAAAATGGATGTAATTGCCCTTTAATTGTATGTCAGTATCTATAATGGATTTAGTATGATAGTATTTAAATCCATGACAGATGAACATATATAGTTACTATCATACTTTTTTATGGTAAGATGCAGCCATCAGTGCCTTTAAAGTATTTTCCTATGCATTTTAAACAGTGTTTTCCAGTAGGCTTGTGGTGTCTCTGCTCACCATTGGAGGGTGCCACCATCCATCCAAAGTGCAATGCGGTGCTTGTTGAGGGAGGGATTCAACAAAACGAACTTACAATGAAAACGAGTAGAAACTAGAAAATTTTTCTACATTTTCGGTCTCTTTGTCGAATTCCATCCTCGTCGCTATTATGTTATAGACTGTACTAAGTTTTTTATGATCTATAGATGTGAAGGAAGTGAACAGACTCAAGGCTTTTGTTGACTGACCGTGTTTCTCGTCAGCTAGATTGTTTTATTCATTTGATCAGCTGATCAGGAGCTGACAACAAGCATCAAATTAGTATAAGTATAAGTATTCGTTTGTTGCGAATGCAACCGGAATGGCAAGGACCTGGTGGCCACTGACTGCCATCCGATGCTAAAACTAAAAATTATAAATTCTAAAAGTTTAAAAGTTCAAAATATTAAAACGGAGACGATTGTCCGGCTGTAAAGGAAGGGTATATGGTATTGGGTTTGGGTCACGTATGCTTTACCACCAAGGTTAGACCTACCAGGGACACACTGTTCCCCGATGGCATCGCCAAACGTGAGGGACAAGTGGAGGGAAAAGCCGGGTATCATTGTCAACATTTCTGCAATACAATAAAATATAATAAAATTTAACAAAATATATATAAATGAATAAAACGCATTGCAGTTTAAAACTTGGTCAAAACCATTATTGTCAATCTTAATAAAGATAATAAAAGTTAAAATAATATAAAATTAAAATATTAAAATAATAATAATAATTGGTTTGTGATAACACAAAAGGTCAAGAAAGGAATATATCCACTTATATCTTGTCATAAAAAAAAATTAAAAAAGAAAAAACAAAGTAAAGTCTGCCTAATAGCCATCGTCCAAGACAAAGTTATGCACAAGTATTAACATATTTACTTAAATCTACCTTATTGAGTTTACGTTTAAAAACAGCAAGAGATGTAGCCTGAGCAACATCAGCAGGAAGTGCATTCCATGGGTTTACCACATGGTGGGAGAAAAAGAATTTACGACAATCCTTCTTGATAGGCTGTACAGTTAACTTAAAACGATGTCCTCTTGTCACGCTTCCATCACGCAACAAGAAAAAATTATTTCTACCATGGAGAATGGAATATGTCAATGACAAGTCCAACTTAAGTCTTCTCATCTCAAGTGTTTCCAACCTAAGAATCTGTAAACGTTCGGAATATGGTTTATTTCTCATACCCGATAAATACCTAGTGAACGATCTTTGAACCGACTCAATGTGGTTTATGTGCTTTCGTGGTCCAGTCATCAAGACAGCCTAACAATTGTAAAACCGTGGGCTTGCCTGGTAAGAAACCGAACTGATCTTTATTTAGGAGGCCATAACTAGTTAGGTATACCATTATTTTGTCTTTAATCACCCTTTCAACAATCCTACATGGTATGCATGTCAGGGAAATGGATCGGTAGTTTAAGGGATCGGAACTATTTCCCTTTTTAAAAATAGGAATAACTCTAGCTTTTCTCCAACAGGTAGGTAATTCACCACTTCATAGAGATTTATTTAAAATCATAGCCAGAGGTACACTAAGCTCGACTGCAAACCTTTTATAAAATGCAGCTGAAAAACCATCAGGTCCGATAGAATTACTACCTTTAAATTTATGAAGAATAGATATGACATCTAGCTCTTTTATTGCGGTGGGAGCAAAAGAGTGAAATGAAGTTAAAAGTTCAATATTTTCTAATATCAGTGATGGTTTTTCTAAATGGTTTGTAAAATTTTTAATAAAAATGGCATTTAGGAGTTTAGCCTTACTTAACTCATCAATGATCGTAATACCGTTATGTTTAAAAGGCGGCAGTTGTTGAACACGTCCCGTTTTTTTTCTTAGATACTTAAATAGAGCTGCTGTAGTACCCTCAAGAATTACATTACGTTCTTTTTTGATTTCTAATTCCCTGACCAGTTTTCTGAGTTCTTTATGCATCTATTATAATCATTATATATAATCATTATAATCATTATATAGTTTCCCGTTGCCTTTATTTTTTTAATAGCATCTCCATAGCTTTTTTTTTCGATTTAGTAGCTTAATCACGTTCTTTGGCGGCTTTTGGATTCCATTTATGCAGCGTTTTTTAAAAAAAGTATTATCGTATACCAAGGTTTGAAGTTTTGTATGGAACGTCATCCACATTGATTCGATATTCATAGTTGTATCAATAATATCAAGCCAATTTACCAGGGCAAGATCACTCTGTAGTTTGGTAAAGTTTATATTACGTACGTAATTTATTTTATTTGTCCCAAGATTGCTAATTTTTTCCAAATTTACACTGAAAGCTACCATGTTATGATCACTGGTACTAAATTTCTCCAGTACTTCCAAATCATAGACCAGTCGATCATTATCCACCAATACCAGATCACTGGACGGATGGTGGCGCCATTCGACGGTGAGCAGAGACACCGCAAGGCTAACTGTGGGTTAGTTGCAAAACTAAGGTTAATCGTTTCAACAAAAATTCAAGTTTACAGAGTTTACAGTAAAGTATTACCGTATTTCCTCAAATGAGCACACAGACAGTTATTTTCGTGACACAACCCGATGCAAAATAAAGGCCAGGCACTTTTTATTTTTGCGTCAGTTAAACAGCGACGCGCATTTAGGGCAAAGTGCCTAAAGATGGGTGAGATATAACTTAGTCGGTCATGAATGATACATTTTCCCGAAAACAGCAATTATTTTCACAAGGCAATCTTGATGCCCCGATGATGAAATTAGTCTCGGGGAATTTAAAGTTTTTCACTAAATTTAAAACGGGGCTTTTATAATGGGGTGGAGAGCAATCATTTGAGTTAATTACCACGTAGTACCAACTCAAATGTAAACAAGTGACATTAAAAATATCAACAGGCTACTTATCAGTATCGCGAATTTTTGATAGGCATTATTCAAAAAAATTTTTATTTTCTGTCCTATCTTCGTCAGGCAGCAAGGACCAGTCTAATGTAGGCTGTATTTCACACATTTCTTGCTGCCTGACAAAGATAGGACTGAAAATAATTTTTTTTTCGGTTGCCTAACGAAAATTCGTGATACTGGTTAGTAGTGACATTTTGAGTTAGTATCATTTGTTTACATTTGTGTTTCTATCACTCAAAGTTGAATGGTTAAATTATTTGTAGTACCAGTCTAAGGTCTACGTGTATTTACGTGGTACTGCATGGTAATTAGTTCAAATGACCCACCCCTTATTAAAGCCCAGTTTTAAACTTTTAGGCTAACCAGAGTTCTGTTGTCGTTACTACTTTTAACAAAAATGTGTGGAATCACATCATAGCATGCATTTTGTCACCAGTACAACAATATCAAAACAGAAAAACGACCGTGGGGTTAAGATTTGTACGCAAATTACGTTGCTATAACAATACGCTACCGCATTTTTCATAGCATTTATTGTGATTTCACTCAGATTTAGTAGCACAAAAAAACAACGAAAGAAAGGTGAATTTTTCCGATTTGTAAGGTGTACATATCAGACTTAATTTTTCCGCTTTGAACAGCGATAACGGTGAAGGCAGCTCTTCATTTTGCACAACGATCGATATACCAACTCCAAGTTGTTTTAAAAAACAAGGCATAACACACCGTTTACAAATGGAATGTAACAAAGATTTTGAAGAACACAAAAGACGAATTGTTAAGTCTTACACGTTTCGTTATTTACAAACCTTTTATGCTAAAATAGATTTTTTTGTGCGCCACAAAAACGAACGTAAACGCCTACAACACAAATTTTGAACGCACACACAACGAACGCTGAATTTTTCTCAATTGCATAAGTCTGTGACATCTCAGCATTATTTTACAAACATTGTTAGGCTAAAAGAATTTTGTACACACCCAATATTTTGCATTACGGTAAGGCCTAACGCTGCTATCGCCACTTGTTCGCCAACACTATCACGGCTTGGGCGGGCAGACATGTCAATACGAATCACGGATTAAAACTCGATCAGCCATTATACAAGCAATTTTTAGTCGTAATACAGGTTGGGTTGGTAAATCTTAGACGAATCACTTTCAACAAAATATCTTTTTCACCATTATGGTTGACAGCACAACGCACCACAAAATAAGCTTTCACAAAAATGGCGCTTGTCTACTGTAAAATTCCTGCGTTGTTATTGGTTGATGGCCGTCCCGCATCATCCAATCAGAGTGCGTATTGCGACGCTGGGTGGCAGGAGCTCCTGGACTCCTACCACCCGGGGGGTGGCAGCAGAAACTTCCTTACAAGAAATACATAATATTATTACATACAATAACGACTTAGTGGTAGTATCAATAACAAAGTTTGTTTTAGGTTTTTATATAGCATTGTTAATTATTATTTAACCATAGGTTATAACATGTTAGTTTTAAATAAATACCCGGTAGTGCAAATTATCAACAGTCGCACGCCCAAGGTGAAACTGACGTACAAGAATTTAACATAACCAAGCGCACTACGTACGCTAGGCGACCATTACTAAATGCACTAGCATGGTAGGCTACCCTACCCAACGTACTAAGCCTGGTAGGCCACCTCATCCACCATAAAAAAAAAGTTATATTTTTTTACAAATATTTCTTGTGTTTCTACGAATGCTCGTGATTAAATACAATTTTAAATGTTAAGATACCCAAAATTGTTTTAAATTTTTTCATTCTTTACAGGTTTAATTAACCAATTGCTTACGGTTACAGCTACAACTCACAACTGACTACGTCCTTAGCCCAGTAATGAAACGTTTTTTTTTAATTACACAATAGTACCAACGTTAGATATTATTTCAAGTAACCAAAACACTTCTAGCAACAACGCAGCGCTTCACGCTTCCAGTAATTAGTTCTGAATTGGGCCCAGACAACTTTTAACAGCAATGTTCTCCAATCGACACTTTTGAAAAAATTGTTAACCTTCTTAAAAAGAGGCATAACTACCTCGCCCAAATCGCTGCTTAAGGCAACGAATAATTGGTTTACAATTAGCTGTTAAATATTAATTTAACCGAAATAAATTAGCTAAACCCAACTCACACCCAATTAAACAATTTTACTTGCACTAGTTGAGTATTTGACCTGTTCAGACTATTTATTGAAATCAACTCAACATAACACTAGTACTAAACGTAATGTTCCAACTTACAGTAATAAATTATGGTTCACTAGAGTTTACTAAATTGTTCATACTCAGGAAAACGGAATATTCCTTCCCCAAGTTAAAAGTCAACAATCTAAACTACAGTTGCAGCAATACCATTCCACTTCCTCCTTTTAAAATAACTTAGCTGGACAATTTATTCAAGCTGTAAGACTTGAATAGAAGTAGCACACAAAACTTAGGCTTTCGGTTACAGTTGTTACAGCACATTATGAGTTTAAGCAAGTTAGACTGAGACTACACATTAAGTCATTTAAACAACAATTAAGTTGCTAGCTCGTGACCCTTATGGCCCAAGCCAGTCTAACTTAACCAAGACCCCTTACGATTTTGGTGAATTAAGCATTGCCTAAGCAACAACTATCAATTCCATAAACCCAAACGCTGATATTATCAATTTTATCAACGCTATGGCTAATAACACATGGTTGTTATAAACCTTAAGTCAAGTCAATGCTTCGGAAATAGCCTTTGAACTAAAAGGTAAATTTTAACAAAGCTTCCATCACACTAGCTTTCAACTGACGGCTTTACAACAATTAAATCTTTTAGAAATACTCTTGGCATATTAAATCTTTTTAAACCATACTCAGGGTTTTAAATCTTTTAAGGTAGCCCCAGTATTCTAAATCTTTTAAGTATGCTTCAAACCCAGTTTACACAGCTTTTTAACATGTAAGTCTAAACACCTTACAACCATTTTAAACCATACACAGGGTTTTTAAATCACTTAAATATAGCCAGCATTTAAATCTTTTAGAAATACTCTTGGCATATTAAATCTTTTTAAACCATACACAGGGTTTTAAATCTTTTAAGGTTGCCCTAGTATTCTAAATCTTTTAAGTATCCAGTTTCACAAAAATTAAATCTTTTGGACGTGCAGTCACTTAATTCTTTTAAACCATACACAGGGTTTTAAATCTTTTAACCATACACAGGGTTTCCTATCTTTTAACCATACACAGGGTTTCCTATCTTTTAACCATACACAGGGTTTACTATCTTTTTAACCATACACAGGGTTTCAAACCATACACAGGGTTTACTATAGTACTCAACGTCCAAATCTTTTAATTAATTTTTTCCACGGAAAATCTTAGTTGTTAACAGAACCATTAATTAAACCACCAAACTAAGTTTTCAAAATGACACACAATTATCCATTAACCCCGCGATGGCCGCCCATCCCAAAGCAACTTAAAACCAACTGGCTTAGAATGGCGCACTGCACATCGCGTTTTACCCCTTTACAGTACCTTTTGTAACTGGCGTTACCCACAGAATGTCCATCTTGATTACCAGAAGCTACATCCATGGTTTCCGGGTGACACTGCACTGGTGTTTCTTCTCCCCGCAGAAAAAAGGTTAATAAAACTCTTTTGCCCAATAACACTATTAGGTCTTACCAAAAAGCCATTGCATCCCGCCTCGTCGCCACTGTAATGTATGTGCCCTTTATCATTAGGCCACTGGCCTACTAACCTAAGGCTTAACTAGGAATGACTGAGTTCTCTACATGGCTGGGTTAAAGTGTGGCATAGTTTATTGTCAGCTCTGCCTTATAAGGGGAGAGTCACATGACACTACATGCAATACGTATATACAATAAGTAGAGTGCACAAGGAAAGGATCTGTGGCTCCGTCTGGTTAAGGGTAGGTAGCGTAGCAACACCACACTAGTTGTTTGAAGTTGAATTACAGGTAACGGATTGAAAGAGCATACTTTCCTGATGCAGTTGAGGTACATTTTGTTAGGATTCGGGTGTAAACTCACCAAAATTTTTACAGTGATCGTAGCGTAGGTAGCAGATTTTTTAATTGTGTAGTTTAAGCGAACCGTTCCATATCACTAAATTTTTTTACTAATCGACGCATATCATCATCCTCTTGCCAAATCACATTAAAAAATCGGGGGGAAACGTGTTTTAAGGTGTAAAAAAAAAACATTGAAAACACGTAAAACGATAGTTACGATCGTGTTGAAGCACTGGCCTTATCGCAGGAGACAGACTAACGGAAAAACCTGATTTGCATCGCAATGAAAGAAGACGGAAATTACCTAACCTAACCTAACCAAACTAACCTAACCTAACCTAACCTAAAAAAAATAAGAAAAAGTGCAGACAGCATAGTTTGGAACATAACTTTCTGTTTTCACGATGCCAACTTTTCGTGCTACTCTGAATCCCGGAACATGGCCGCCACATTACACGGCCGGGCCCACCGTGTTACGCGATTAAAAAACGTGTTTGGAGAGCTAAAAAACGTGTTTACATAACCAAAAAAGTATTCCCCCATTTATGTAACGTGAAATGAGAAGAGGGTTTTGATTTAGGACGGTACGTACCAAAATTGATCGATTTATCGTGGTTCGCTTAAACTACACAAATACCGCAGATTTTGTGACCCCCAAGAGATGTCGTTGTGCATACAAATGGTCCGTACGTGATCGTATCGGCAATAATTAAAAAACGCAGGGCACAGTTAGAACAGCAACAAGTGGTTTTTTAAAACAATTAATGTCTCAGGTTTACAATTGTGCAATTGAAAACACAGTCGGCCAGCGTGGGAAGGACGGATTATTGTCGTAAATAAATAATGCCTTTATTTTTGTGTGTTCCATGGCAGCCATGTTGCCTCCCTTTTCTTCTTCTCTTACTATAGTGTTGCTGCAACGCGTTGTTTGTTGGCCCGCACGTACGCGTATATTGTGACGAGCCCCTGTAGATACAGCCAGCGCTACGAGAATTAGGCCGTGCGAATTTCTGCATTTCATTTTTCGGTTTCTGCAACTAAATGCTGCAAATCGAACATTAAGCAGAATAGTATTTAATTTAGTGGGTGCTGCATTGCATTTTCGTGTCCGTATTTCTGGGAGGATCAGAGCCAGAGTGGGGAACTACTTTTTGTCGCGGAAGCTGCCCACTCCAATGCTTCGTTGTGAAGCCGTTTTCCCGCGAATTTAAGCTGACGATCGCCGTTTCTATTGATTTGGTGCCACGAAATTGATTTTCCCGCCAAAATGGAAGACAGTACGCTATTGTTGTTAGATGAAACCTTGATTGCAAGCCAAACTAAGGTGGTTTCAGAAGAAAGTAGGGCTTCTGAAAGCAGTTACAGCCAGGCCACTGGTTATTTTTCTCCCTTAGTGAACTCTTTAGGCTTGCCCAACCTTACCAAACTTTGGGGAGGTTTTAATACAGGGGTAGAAAGCGACAAAAATTGGGTAAATAAACTGCATTCTCCTTCTTACACCCCCACCCATGGTGTTATTCCTAGGCACACCCCTAACCCTCGTGCTTCTCCGAAAGAGGCGAGATCAAAGTTCCCCACCCCCACCCCTACCCCAACCATGATGGATAGGCTAGCTGTGTTTGAAGTTCAACTGCAACAACAAACTGCACTGAAACTCTCCCTGGACAAGCAAAAGCGGGAGGTTGCTTCACAGTTTGCGTCGTTTGACAAAAAGTTGGAAGATCAGCAGAGTGGCTTTCATGCTAGTCTACGGGATGGACTGTTGCAGCAGGAAAGTAGGTTGAGACAGTGTCTACAGGAGGACCTGACGACTAGTGTTTCCAAACAGATGGGGGATTTTTTGAAACAGTTCAGCACTGTGGCGTCCGGCTGCAGCCCACCGTCACAACCAACCCAACAACAAGTCGCTCCTCAAGCTGACAACCAGGCTGCTTCGCAAACTGCAACCGACTCGACAGCTTTGTCTGTGAATGCCGCGGGTGTTACCTCATCTACTTCATCCCCCACCCTACCTCCTGGAAATCAGCTGGTCAGGAGTGCTACGAACACTGTGCCATCTTTACTACCTGCGTCTGCCGCAAATTCTGCGCCTACCCAGACATTGTCGACGGTTTCAGCTCTGCCTTCAGACTTTTCGTTGACCGTTACCATCCTCACCGAGAATGTGAAGAGTGCACTCACTCTTGTGCACCAGCAACCGCCTATGTTGACGCTAGACGTGAAACCCCACGAATGGTTGGACCGTATGGATGTCTATGTCAAGGAACGTCAGGCGAGCGGCGACACACTAGACACCCTGATGCGTATAGTCTTGACAGGGAAATTCAGCGATTGGTGGACAACCAACCCCCTCACCAACTTCTCGTGGCCAGAAGTCAAACGTGACTTCAAGAAGACCTTCGTGAGACCTCGCCCTGATGTTGAGCTACTCATTGAGGTGGCGAAGATGAAGCAGCGTGAGGACCAAACCCCTCACGAGTTCGTGACTGCAGCAGCAAAGCGCTACAGCAAGATGCGTGCTCCGCCCACTCCTGATGTGCAAGCAGAGACAATCATCGTGAACATGCTCCCTGCTACTCGTGAAAACATTGATCGCGTTAAACCGAAATCGATTGCCGAACTTCGGAAAGCAATTGACGATCACCTGCCGTCATGGTACCGCTTTCCTGAAGCCAAGTCGACTTCTTCCAACACAAGTCAGAACAGTGCTTCAGCTGCTCATGCGCGTGGTGCAGGACAGCAACAGAGACTTGTGAACTCAGTGTCTAACACTGTTGTGCCTTCTTTTTCAGCGACTGTTCCTAGTGTACAACAACAACCTAGTGTTTTGAGTAAAGCTGTTAACCAAGGTTTGCGTAACAGTAACGCTGTTGGTAACAAAAATCTGTCTGTTGGTACCGGAGTTGCAGTGTCGAGTGTTAATAATGTGTCTTATGCTCAACCTAGTATTCCAGGTGCTGTGCATGGCGTGTATGTAGGCAACCAAGCCAGCAATGCACCTACTGGGTTTAGCATGGGAGTTAGTCCGTCTGTCGGCCAAGTTAGTGGTACTCCATCTGGTGGTTTTGCTTTTGACTTGTCGAATGTAAACAGTGTGCCTGGAGTTTTGAATGTCGTTTAAGCCAGGAAGCTCGACAAGTTGCGTCGAATGCCAAAGATCAAAGTTCTGGTTCTTCTCGCCAGACTGGCGCTAGGCCAAAGAACACGGTTCGTGACCCAGAGTAGATCAAAACACAGCCTTGTTTCCACTGTCAGGAAATTGGACATTTCGCTAGGCACTGCCCTCGCAAGGATGAGAATCCTCCTCTCAGGCTGGTAAACGAGTACACTCCTGGCTTGAGGCATATTGATGTAACCATTAAGGAGTCGACTTTTGCAGCTTGTTTAGATAGGGCTTCTGCTAGGTGTTTGATGGCAAAGTCATGGCTTGATTTGATTGCTACTGATGTTGAGTTGTGTCCCTACTCAGGTAAGCGTTTTGAGCTGGCGGATGGGTGCACTTTTCTTGAACCGCTTGGTGAAGTGACTAACTGTCGTTGTCAACTATCGTAACACTCTCATTGACTTTGTGATTTTTGAGCAGATTGCTGGCAACTGCATCATTGGGATTGACTAGTGGGAAAAATCTGGTTTGGTTACTGATTTCAAGAACAATTAGGACTACTGTGACAAGAAGTTCAAGTTTTTTCCCTTGACTGGTTGGATGAGTGGTGACACCGCTCCTGAATCCACTTCCCCACCCGATTTGGCGAATTGCTTCTTCCGCCGATTCGGTGTCTTCCTCCTTCAACGTTATGACTCCTCAGCAATTCCTCGAACTCGACACGCTGTTGGATAGGCACGCCGATTTTTTTCCAGGCAATGCGGGTCGCACCAATCTTGCGAACACAAGATCGAGTTCAAGGGTTGAGAAGTATCGTCGCCAGTCTCCAGCCACGCGTGCCGAGAGGAACAAGATGGTCGACCAACTTCTCCTCGAAGACAAGATTGAACCCTCAGTCAGCGAGTGGGGCTCTTCCATCTTCATGAAGCGGAAGAAAGATGGTGGCCATCGTCCGATTCTGGCTTACTGGTGGTTGAACTCTCAGATCAAGACCGATGGTTACCCACCTCCTAACGTTGAAGAAGTCCTTGAATTTTTGTCTGGGAAGACCTACGTCTCGGTTTTAGACGGCGAAAGTGGTTTTCACCAGATACCTTTGGCCGAAGACGCTAAAGATTGTACTACATTCAATTGCAGCCGTGGGTCATGCCGTTGGAAAGTCCTTCCTTTTGGGCTGAAGAATTCGACTGCTGAGTTTCAGCGCACCATCACCCTCGCCCTAGGGGACCTCGTTGGTACCGTATGAATGGTATATGTTGATGATGTCATCGTCGCGACGGAAACTTGGCAAGGACAGCTGGTCGCCATCCGTAAGGTCTTTCAGCCCCTTCGTCAGCACGGTTTTACACTCAAGCGCTCGAAGTGTAATTTCTGTCTGCCTTTGATGACCATCCTAGGCTTGACCATCGGTGCTCAAGGTATTCATATCAAGGGAGAGCATACTGCTGCCTTGTCGAAGTACCCTCGTCCCAAAGATGTCAAGCCTCTTCAGCGATATCTTGGCCTCTGCAACTATTTTAGGAAGTTTGTCAAGGATTACGCAGTCATTGTGAAGCCCCTCACCTTGCTCCTTCACAAGAACACCAAGTTCGTCTGGTCAACAGAGTGTGAAACAGCTTTCTCCACTGTCAGATACAAGATTTTTTCGTCAGAATGTCTACATATTCCGGACTACTCGTTTCCCTTCGTCGTTGAAAGTGATACGTCAGATTTTGGGATTGGAGCCATGTTGTCCCAAGTCAAGGACGGAAAACCTCGGATCATTGAGTTCTACAGCCGGACATTGAGTGCTACGGAACAAAAGTTCTGAACTTTTGAGAAAGAGGCGCTTGCCGCAGTGTCTGCTATTGAACGCTGGTGTCATTACCTTGAGGGAACCAGGTTCACCCTCGTGACAGACTGTCAGGCACTTAAATGGGCCTTGTCAAACCACAAGAACACTGGTCGCACTGCTCGTTGGTCACTTCGTCTTCAAGTGTATGACTTCGATGTGCAACACCGCTCGGGAGTCTCCAACGTCGTTGCTGATGCTTTGTCCCCTGCTCCACTTCCCGCCTATCCAATCCGGGAACAGCCACAGCTTCCGATCGTCGATCACCAGGAACTTCGTGTCCTTCAACAGCAGGATCCCGCGATTCAGCTCGTCCTGACCATTCTGACCTCGCCTACGAGAACTGGCAAGAAGATCACCGAATGCCGCGTGAAGCAAGTTCTTCGTGATTTCGTCTTGGACGATGGACTTTTGTACTATGTTGAAAGAAGTGTTCGTGATCGTGGTAATCCGAAGAGTCGCTATCGGTCTACGTTCCCTACAAGCTTCGTCACTCGTTTCTTGCCGATCAACACGATCGTCAAACACCAGGACACCAAGGCGTCGAGAAGACCATGGCAAGGCTTCGCTCGATTGGCTATTGGCCCGGCATGTTCCGTGATGTGAAGAAGTACGTTCGTTCCTGCCACGCTTGTCAGATCTCCAAGCCTTCGAACCAAATCAAGCAAGGTCTCCTGACGCCGGTCATACCAACTGAGCCTTTCTCCCACGTCGGCATCGATTTTGTTGGTCCCATGTCCGACACCACCGGAGGAAACAAGTATGTCCATTCCATCATAGACTACTTCATGAAGTGGATGTGGTTTATCCCCACCCGTCACTGCACTGCCAGAACGGCAGCGACTCACCTGTTTCGACACGTGATCCAGAACAATGGCCCGCCAAAGTTGTTGATCTCGGACAATGGCTCAGCCTTCACATCGCGCCTTCTTGATGAACTCTCCGTCATCGCCGGGTTCCAGCTGAAGAAGACTATGGCCTACCACCCGCAGACGAATGCCATGGAGCATGTAAACCGCACCCTAAAGAACTGTTTGCGCACCTTCGTGAACAAGCACCATTCTGCCTGGGACCCACTCTTGCCAAATCTGGAGTTCGCTCTTCGGATCACTCCCCACTCTAGCACGGGTGACACACCTTTCTTCCTGCAACATGGTCGTGATCCTTGGAATCCAACGAAGCTTGTCTGCCTACCCCCAAGCTACCCGCGCAGTCGCAGCAAGAGTACTTGGAAACACACCAGCGAAACTTGACTGAAGCAAGAGACATGGCTCGCGCTCACCTTGCTGAAGCAGCGCGATCAGCGAAACTTGTGTACGACTGCAGACGTCGTGATGTCCACTACAAGCTTCGTCAGTTGGTGAAGATCAGATCGCACGTCCAGTCCTGCGCGGCGAAAGGAATCGCCAAGAAGCTGGCGCCAGTCTACCTAGCCTCCTACCGGATCGTGAAAGTGCTGTCTGACTTGACATATAGAGTCCAGAGCCTGGATGCACCAAATGACACTCGTGTGGTTAACGTTGTTGACATTGAGCCTTACTTTGACCCGATGACAATGGAGACTTATCATGAAGGTGGTGAAGAAATTGAGAACGAAGAATGAGAAGAACTTCCCGATTCGCCTGGTAACTCTGTAGCGCTCGTTCCCGTCATCACGCCGGAGGAGCTTCGCCGTCAACGCTTCGAACAAGACACGTTCATGGTAACTCTTGTCGTGGGTGATGCCTTCTTTCCCGAAACCAGATTTCAACTCGGCGACGTTGACACAACCTCCGCCGACCCTGCCGATGCTGTGCAAGGAGGGAAGAAGTACACTGTTCAAACCACTCCTGACTTCCCTGGCATCACCAACTACGTCATCGGTTCCCTCGTCAAGCTGCGTGTCTCTCCAACCAGGATCCCGGATGCTTCGGGCAAATTTCCTGTTCTTCCAGGCTTCGTTGGTTCTTATCGTGTTGTGGAAAGAAAGACCCAGTTTCTTTACGACATTGTTCACATCAGCGATCCTGAAGACCAGCGAGAGTGCCACGTTTTCAACATGACTACATTGGATTCGAATTGGTGCCCCACAGTGCCGTAGCAAGGTCATGTAAGCTGGGGGGGGGGGGGCAAAGTCGATTTTGGTGCCCCTGTCTACAGTAGTGCAGCCAGAAAAAATTGTGGGAGGGGGTCAAACAAAGCTAGCAAGGGGGTCTGGGGGAGCGCATTAAGCTCCCCCAGCAGGGTCCGGGGCAGAGTCGCGGAAGCTGAAGCATTTTACAGCTCATCACTGCCTTATCTGGCTTCTGAAGGGTACTGCTTTTACATATTCTTGAGAAATTTATTTAGCTATATGATGCGTTCATATTAATGTTTTTGTTAATGTTCAAGACAAATCTTCTTTCATCCTTTTTTTTTTTTGGCTAGGTTTTGGGCGCTAGATTCATGCTTTCTGTTCATTATGACAGGCAACCTTACTGTGGCACGGTCAAGGGATATATGAAATCGCGCTTTTTCAAAGGGGTATGAGGCAGTGGTGACCCAAGGTGATGACCTACACCCAGACGCCTTGGGTTGGCCCTTGATGAATCAGCCATGGTGTTGACGACTGATGCTCTTTGTAATGCAGGAAACTACCCAGGGCGGAAGAGCGCGGGAAGAGCTGAAACCACTGACTGCTCTGGTTATATTGTAGCTTATTATAAAATCGTAAAATAAGCTGCAATTTATTTAGACCACCAGTCAGTGGTTTTCAAAATTATTTTCAAAATAATTTCAATTACTGAAATTAAGTTGAGCTTCGATTTTGAAAGTAATACATGATCTGTTGAAAATTTGCAAGACTGTGTAATATCGTGGTCTTTGTTGTGAAAGTGAGCGAACTTTGTTGGAGTTTTGGATTTGTTTTGGTTTCACAGTATGAACGGTAACGATCTTTTTCGAATGATCTGTTGAAATTTGAATTATTATTTATTTTTATTAAAGATTAGGTAAACGATTTTGCTGCCCCCTCTGCTACTGACTGGGGGGGGGGGGGGGGGGGGCCCCCCGCCCCCCCGGCAGCTACGGCCCTGGTGCCCCAACATGGTGAAGGAACGCCCCCCTGTGTACCCTGACCCGAATTTCACTCCAAGTGCCCCTCTCGTGAGATCGTGTACACCCGCCCCAAGTATTAAACTGGCCGTTGCTTCGGGTGCTAACAACCATAAACTGTCCGTGGTTGGGGTGGAACCCACGCTAGTGATTCAAAACAGACTGTCCGCAGTTTCACCAAGTGAGGTTCGTTCTTCGAGTGA
This sequence comes from Lithobius niger, assembly GCA_023313725.1. Classification (NCBI taxonomy): domain Eukaryota; kingdom Metazoa; phylum Arthropoda; class Chilopoda; order Lithobiomorpha; family Lithobiidae; genus Lithobius; species Lithobius niger. The sequence continues at coordinate 24,255 of JAHWFP010138330.1, read as the reverse complement.
ACCTAGTGCACTTTCCCCTGAGAGTGATGACGATCAATACGAGTTTGATGACGACAGTGTTTCACAGAGTGGTGTCCCGCCCCTCCGCCTCTCAGCTCGCAAACGTGCTATCACTGCGAGGTACAAGGCGAATTTTGTCTTGCCTAGCTGGGAGTAAACGTGCTCAGCCTAAGAGAGCACCTAAGACAAAAGCAGCCCAGAAGGTCTGGTTAGTTGCCTACGCTGATGATGACTTGCTGCCGGTCAGTGAGTTACCAGATATTGACTGGCCTTATGCCAACAGGGTTTAGTTAGCTTATGTGTTCTGCCTAATGCAGTCCAAATTGTAAACGTGTATTTTTGGTTTCAGTCTTGTCTTGTATCCCTTCGTTTTCTTTTTCCCCTGTGTTGTGCCCGACGCCGTGAAAAGGTTTTCTGAATGGTGGTCGGTTAGAGGTTTGTTGTGGTAAACCCACCTATTGCGGTAGTTATGTAGCCTAAGCCTTAGATAGGTAATGAAGATGAGTTTGGTCTGACACAAAAAACTACGGTGTAGCCTGTTCCTTGTGGACCTTGGCCGATGTAGCCTCGTACAGTTTGTCCTTCCCTACAACATCTTTTGAGCTGAATCTGTGCAGCTGGCACTAAGTTTGTTTTCCCATACTAGTAAGAGTTGTTGTTGATGGCAATAGGTTTGAAGAGCCTGTGCGTTGAAATAGGTGATGGCACTGACATGTTAACAATTTTTAGTTTAGTCCATGTCAACTGTGTGTAACAAATGTTTTTTGAATTTATGGATTCCGTTAATGTTGTAATTGTCCTATCCTTAAATTTATAGTCCTGACAGGATAGTTACGAACTGTGTGCATGCACCTGGCCTAATGTAGTTAAACGGTGGCACCAATTTGACCTGTTGTCAGTCAAGAATTGTTACCCAGATCCTGGGTGCCATTCGTTTCCGTTACTCTGTATCAGCGTTGTTTTCCTGATAAATGTCCGGAGACCATTTTTCGGGGGAGGGGAGAATGTCGCGAGGCAGAGCTCCCTCCCGTGTCGCCCTCCTTGCTTGGACTGTTGTCCTTAGACAGCTGGCTCCGAGAGGAGACTATCGGTACCTTCCTAAACGACCTAACAGAGCGAACCAAACGCACCACTATTGGTGACAGTTTGGCACATTCCCTGCTAATATCCGTGTTGATGCGGCTTCATTGACGTCAACATCGTCAGCGACGAATCCGTTTCGTCAAAACTGTTAGCTCGCGCATGCTCAAACCTCCATCCCAGCAAACCACCTCCCTGAGATGGTTCGCAATTTGGCATTGCTCTTGCCTGGTCACATCTATTAGGCAATACTGGTTAAATCCATTAGCTAGGTCTGGTCGCGGTGAAGGTATGACGTATCAATAAGCTACTGAGCTCGTTTAGCTGTATTGTAGTTTAGGAAGGTACTGAACGGCTGACGTAACATCACTGCGCACGCGCGACGTCAAGTTTGGAGCCAAACTGTCTGTAACAGTGGTGCATTCTGTTCGCTCTGTTCGGTGCTTTAGGAAGGTATTGTGAGCTGAGGCAGGAGGCAGCGCGACGCGCGCGATCTCCCGTCCACCAGAGTTTGTAACTGATAATGACTATTAATGTCCGTGGCCAGAGATCCCAATCGAGGGGGGGGGGGGGAAACCCGACAGGGGAAGGGGAAGAAAAACGCGGTCCAATAGGTGAGAAACGAAAAAAAAAACATATCGGGACGACGGAGAAACCAAGCTAAATAATGAATTTTAGTTGAATAATGAATTTTTTCCCTTTTTTATACAGGGTGTAACAAAAGGTCGTGTCCAAACTTAGGTGACTAATTCCGTAGGTCAAACTAAGAATATAATTCATATAAACATTTGACCAAAAAACGTCTTATTCTTTGCTTACCGCATGAATTAAGAACCCAAATTCCAGCTCCGCCTCCCCACCTCCGCCCACGCTCTGGCTATTGCAAAAACAAAACCACCGTTGGAATATTCGAACATGTCCGAAACTCATTGGCTCGACGGTGTCACACCTGCATTAATGGTCAGGGAAGAAACGTTGAACAATTACTGTAACTGCTATCCCCCCAACAACCACACACAGGAACCAGGTGTCTTTGGGAAACAATAACATTTTTATATTTTTTTTTTTTTTTTTACGAACCACTTCAGCACTTCATGGAATTAACGTCGTCTGCAGGGCATTTGCAAACCTGCTCTAACGCCCAGGGAAGGATTTTTGACGAATTATTGTGAACCATCTCACATTGCTGACAAGGACTCGTCACAATATCACCGAACGTACAGCAGCTGGACTATTAAATCGATACAAACCTCCAACACGGTAGTAAGAGATGGACAACAGATTCCGACAGCACCAGACCAATAATCCAGCTGCTGTACATTCGTGCAGTGTTAATTGATACCCTTTGACCTAGTAGTACTGTTATCGGCCTGTTCCTATTTCACAGTGTTTTCTTATTTTAGTTTCGACCTGTGCAGAACTGATGTCGCGTTTAATACTTCGCATTATTAAAACCTCTGTGGTATTATCAGTCCAACATTAACACCGACTAACGAAGTTTTCGAAGAATTGTTGCTTCCCCTCCAGGACAAATTGTTGGGCAGTAGAGATATTTTCCCTTTAGTCTGATTTTGATTCTTAACAGTTTGTTCTCTACCTGCAGTTCATTGTCTTCATTCACTACTTTCCTATTTTGATTTGTTTTTGCAATAGCCAGAGTGTGGGCGGAGGTGGGGAGGCAGACTTGGAATTTGGGTTCTTAATTCATGCGATAACCAAAGAAGAAGACGTGTTTGGCTAAATGTTTATTTGAATTATATTCTTAGTTTGACCTAAGGAATTAGTCACCTAAGTTTGGACACGACCTTTTGTTACACCCTGTATACTGCGTTTAATTTTCTTCATTTAAAGTTTGGTACCGCTCTAAATCTAAAAATCGTTAAATGTAAATCAATAAAATTACGTCAGGAAATTTCTCATGAAAGTATTTCCTTCCGTTTTATTTTGCCTTTCCGTGCCGAGTTAAAGGTAGCAAACGATCGAACTAAGGATGCCTTTGAAAATTGACCTATGTAACTCTGGTTGTGAAGAAACATGCTGTTGCGTGTACTAATTGCATAGGTCATACGAGATGTCGCGTCATACTCCCCTGATGTATTTAGACGATTGCCTTGTATAATATGCAGTATAGCATTCAAATTACGTTTCAGGCAGTAAACTAGACAGCTGAACAAACCATGGTTCCTGAGGGTAACTGGGGGGAACAGGGGCTAAAAATGCAAACGAACCGACTCGACCAATCAGAAACGAGACAGAAACAAGGGGAGGCCGTTGCATTTATTTGCATTAATTCGCTGTGTCAGGTGGATGAGTTTATGTTATGTTCGGTGCAGGGTGGACGAAGGTTCCGTGGTATAATTCTATAATGCCGCCCGCGCACTGAGCGACTTGGCCGCGCGGCCAGGTTGCTGCAGCCAATGAAAATGATTAGTGCGTGGTTTTAGATAAACGGTAAGAATTCTCATTGGCTTCAGCGCCCTGGCCGCACGGCCAAGTTGCTCAGTGCGCGGGCGGCCTATATCTTGAACTTATCTTAATAGTAAGTACGTAAATAAACTCCTGCTTGCTGTTCAAAATAATACTGTCTTGGAGTTTATTGTTGTGGCGTGAATGAGAGTCGATACGATGGCGAATCGTTCTAGTAACGATTTTGGGTTAAAAATGATATTAATTCGTAACATGTAGAAGCAACGATCTTGATTGATCTAACCAGGTTAATTTTCGAAGGCATCCAATGTGATGTATCATAATTATATACCCACCTAAGGAATAAGTATGAGGAAAATATTTTTTAAATAGTGATTTTCTCTGGGATTCCTCAAATCATAAAAAGTTAATTCTCCATTGAATATGTGTAATGTGAAGTACGAATATGGTATTGAACTATTTAAGCAACTGTAGTTGGCAACATACAGGGTATGCCAAAAGTCCCGAACACCCAACTTTTCAAGGAGTTAAAAGAAAATAGTGAAACTCTGGCAATGTAAGTTTGGTTAAAGGATCTACCTTTTTGTACAATCGGCATTATGTCTCCCCCCCCCCTGGGAGGGGGGAGGCAGGAGCCCCAACTCAGAAATTTTCAATGGAAAGTTGGGTAAAGGAATACCTAATTTGAAAGGTCTTCATTAGGTGAATAAAGTGCCGCAACAATAGCTTCGATACGATGCCCCCATAACCCCCACCCTGGAAACGGGGAGGGGGGGGGGGAGGGGGCAGTAAGGCCCACACTCTGGGTTTCAAAACGCAAAAGACATTGTAGGTGATCCAAACAAATTGAACGAAGCATTTTGCTGCCATCCACATCTCTTTACTACGGCTTTAGCCTGAGTAACACATAGGGATGCAGAGGAAATTCCTAAAGTTTGACCGGCTGCCATTTTGGATGGGCTCATCGTATAGAAGCAAAGACCTTGGAATACGGTAGTAGTAGTAGTATAGTCTAGACGCACCATGAGCGCTGGCGTCGCGGCGGAGAATTGAACGGCAGAAAAAGCTCCATGGTAGGGACAGTCGGCAGGCCTAATAGCATGGCGCAATGCTGCTAACCCTTGCGCTAAACATTGTAGTATCCTATATAATTGTGGGCGTACGGAAAACTTTAGTTATTAGTTTTATCGGTAAAAGGTGGTTTGGAAGTGATCTCCAGTGAGCCAGTACCATATGCGACCACCACTTGCTACCGTTTTTTTTAAAGCACGTTCAGTGGCGTAACTACAATGAGGCAGAGGAGGTAGCCGCCTCCGGGCCCACCGACTTTGGCCCCCCCCCCCCCCCACTGGCCTCAATTCAAAATTGTTTTGTAGGCCGCAAAATATCAGAAGTCATTGCTATAGTTTTTGTGAAAAAAGTTAGTTGTCTTGCGCTGCAGAAACTTTATAGTTGTGTTTTTCATGAAGAAGGGTGGGGGTGGGGGAGAGTGCGGGGCACCACGGGGCTCTCGCCGCATGTGGCCAAAAATGCAATTTTTGTTTTGAAGGCCTCCACTGGGCTCTTGCTTTATGTGGCAAAAAAATCCAATTTTTTGTGTGAAGGGCCTGCACTGGGATCTCGCCTTGTGGATAAAATTGCATTTTTTTTCGGGGGGAGAGGGGGGAGGCTTCCACTGGACTCTTGCCTTGTGTGGCAAAACTACAATTTCTTTTTTTTAATGAAAGGGGCCCTCCACTGGGCTCTCCCCGTGCGGCAATAAGTGAATTTTTTTTTTATGAAGTGGGGCCCTTCACTGCACTGCTGCCTCCGGGCCCAAATTTTGAAGTTACGCCACTGAGCACGTTATTTTGATGCTACAGCTGTTCGGCACCTTACCTAACCTGATCAACATAACCTCAGAAACCCAGTGTTTGTTTGTGATTTATTATTAAAAATTCATTGCAAGAACGTTTTCTCACTTGAATTTTATTTTGAGCAGAGAGAAATAAAAGCGGCACTTAGGGATTGACGACAAGTTTCTTGAATTTATTTATTTTTTACGAGAACATTTCAATAGTGTCATGCTGGGATCAACGCAATCTAACTCGAATTTCCACACCACGCCATTTCATGGCAATTACAATGTACTTTAAAATAATATTAATAAACTTTATTGTAACACGTGAATGTATACGTGATCAACATAATGGTAGGGTCGGGGGGTAATGATTGTGCCAAAGGGGCGAGATTTAGGCGCTGGGTCCGATTCTAGGAAAAAAAAGCGTCGGAAATAAAAACCTCGGAAAAGAAAGCCCCGGAAAGAAAAGCTGGTGGAAAAAAAGCCGATAGGGAAAAAACGCAACAAAAATCTGGAGGAAATTTCACAAAAATATTACCTTTAAATATGTGTGTGCGTAACAATGGACAATGGCCTTAGCTGGATATACTATCAGCACATCTGGCATGCTATTAAGCAAGGCTAATCGAAGTTGTTCTGACCAAGACCAGGAGTTACATAACGGCAAGCTTCACTTATTACGTACGATTTATTCGCTCATGCGAGAATTTATTTCCTCGTTTTAATATAGATCTTATGTGTTTTTTTTTTGTGTGTGGTATGGGAGACGTGCGAGGGGGAGAGGATGGCGGCCCGGCCCCACAACACACTCTGGAAAAAGTACCAAAGTTTATGCACGGAAATATCGAATAACTCTCAAAACAAAAGTTAAAGTAATTTTGAGTAAAATTAATGTTTTCCCGAATTTTCTTTTAATTATCCATAGTCGGTCAAATTCAATACTCCAACTCCTCCTTCCCCAGTTACGGCATATGTAGAAAATATGATTCTCGATGCTTTTCCCCCTTCCATTCTATTTCAATTTTGGTGGAAACTTCGTTATTTCACGAATTTTATCTTACTGAACACGTCTTTTTCTCTCCACCACTTCCCCAGTAAAAGAAAAGAATTTGGGAGGAACCTTGTGACTTCGAGTCTTCCTGTAAATGATTCCCAAGGCAATTAAGGTAACTTTGGTCGAGTAGCAATCAGCTGATGAATGATGAATGCACACGTAACTATGTTTAGGCAGTATTTGTAAGTGATTTTACACCAGATTTGTTGTAATTTTTCCCCTATCGGCTTTATTTTCCGTGGCTTTTTTTTCCGCGGATTTTTTTCCATCGGCTTTTTTTTCCTTCAGTTTTTTTTTCGAGGTTTTTTTTTCCATCGGCTTTTTTTTCCAGGCTTTTTATTCCGGGGCTTTTTTTCCGATGCTTTTTTTTCCGTTCACCCTGGGCCCATTCTTACACCAACCCAAAACAGACAATTACCGTCAACAAACAAAAGCAAAAAATTAAAAGTAAATAAGAAAATGTGACAGTGGAGGCTGGGAGGGTAGGCAGGGAAAAATGAGAAGGGAAGAAAAAAGTGGGAGGGGGATGGTTACCAAGTTATGAATTAAACAAGTGACGAAATAATTGAGTTTTATAGGCCTGTTTATCAGGGCTGAACCAAGCTTATCAAGTTGTCAGAAGTTAACCATTTTTTTTTTCAAACTAGCCTACCTCTTTGTTTTTCAATGAAGAAAATCTAAGACTTACAGCTTAAGATAAAAAAAAAAAGTAACGCATGTTTAACAGGACTGAGTGCATACTACCATTACTCCAAGGTCTTTGCCCGCATGTCTGAAAACCATGCGCATGGTTTTTTTTATGACTTGTAGGCAACTTCGGCGCAAAACTGAGAAGCCTCACGAGATTTTTCTGAAATAACGAAAACAGCGATGTTTGATATGCAGGCTGTCAATGGTTCGAAATTATGGTATCTTTGTTTCCCCTAACAAAGATCAAACTGACTTGTAAAATTACAAAAAGAAAAAAAATTCCAGATTGTTTGCTAAATTTTTGTCATAAAAAAAAAAACCTACCGCCCCTATGTTGTTTTTCGGTGATAAATTCCCGTTAAACAAGAAACTTTTTTTTATGCCCGAGTTGAACAAAAATTGTTAAAAACGTGTCGGTCATAACTCGTAACAGCACTTTAAATCTCTTGGTCTTATTTTTAGATTTCATGCAAGATGATTTTTATTTATGCCTATTTGTTAACCGATGTTAAAAAAAAGCCATCATACCATATGGGTCATGATTGCCAAGTTCTTCATCTGTTTAGTAATTTCCTACCAATCGGTAAAAAATAAAGGTGGACGTGAAATTGGAATAAATATAAAAATTCGTTTCGTAGATCACACAAGAAACGGAGAGAGCAGTTTAGGTAAACTAATCGTTCCACTTTTTGTTCACTCCTGGCAACAATAAAGTATAGTAAATAATTTCGACCTTTTCTTGAACAACAAACATAGTACGTAGCGTGACTTTACCGTTTGTTGAACAAAAAAACGCGTTTGGTCCTATTCTTAAAGCATTTTCTCTGCTTACTCAATACACGCAGCCGACTGAGTTGCCCCACCATGTCCGATCAGCGGCTCTTCAATTGTCAGTCAGCTTCCCGGGCGTCCCGCTACGGCGTGTTACCCGCTTGTATCGAAGCTATCATTGCGGCATTTTACTCGCCTAATGAAGACCTTCCAAATAAGGTATTCCTTTTCGCCCCTCCCCCCCCCATTCCATTAAAAATTTCTTAAGTTGGGGCTTCTCGGCCTGCTATCTCCTCAGAAACTGAACACATCCTCGCTTCCGGGAAAGAAATTTTTTTTATCACTATAGCTGGAATTGCTATTATTAATGCATATTTTTTTTTATGTTTTGAGAGATGAGATTTCACTACTATTCAATAAATCTCAATAGCCACTTTGCAAATTCGACAACCTAAAGCATGCTGGCATTACTTTTTCCCCTTCACCGCAAGGGCGTAGCTACATGGGGGCACCTGGCCCCCTTTTAACCGAATAATGCCCTTTTTTGAACCCTAGATGCCCTTATTTTCTACCCAAGCAACGAAACGGTCAACAAGATAGTAAAAAATGTCATTTTCAACCCAAATCTCCTTTTGCCTGTTCATTGGAACAAAACGGTCCTATAATTGGGAGTGGCATAGGTAGCAAGGAACACCAAAAAAGAAAAGTCCCTCAAAAACTGGTGCAATTTCCCTTTTTTTTCCAAAGCCAACCCCAGTCCCCCTCCCCACATCTTTGAAAGTCTAGCTCGTTCCTGCTCGCCACCCCAATACTGCAACTAGCTTTTTCCAAGAAGAAGTGCAAGGGCGAAATGTTCGGCCCCTCCTCCACAAGTAAACAAATTTTTGGGGCAAAGTAACTACCAACCCCAACCAAACGTAGTAAATTTTGCCTTATTTGGGCTCCCAATTGGTGAGTTTTGGGCCCCCTGCTTCCTGGGCTTGGGGTGCTTTGCACCCTTTGCACCACACGTAATTACGGCACTGCCCAACCCCCCCCCCCCCCTCCTCCCCTCTGCTTTCCTCTGGCCCGGCATGCACTGGTTTAATATAAACTAGTAATTCATAACATTTAATAATAATAATAATAATATGGTTTAGCCGATTGTGAAGAGTCCAGCAAGGAGATGGAAGGGAATGGACCCTGAAACAACCGTTCCCATTTATCAAAAATAAATGTTAGTTTTGGCAATTTTAAAAGTTGAAACAAGCCAATTTTGATCGTAGGTGAAGGGAGACCAAGATCTACTGTGATTTATGTGATAGTGTCATAGTGGCATGCTATGTAAATAGCATGAAAATGATCATCCTAATTTCTTCGAAGTATTTATTTATTATTATTATTATTATTGTTATTTAAGTCGGTGAACCGTGGTTATGAAAAATTAATCATCTAATGGTTGGAAAACGTTAATTAAAGTTATTAAATTCGGAAAAAAGATTCTTTGAAAAATGGGACTTAACGATACCAATGGTTCTTTGTTCATTATTCCCCTCTCTCCCTCAGAAGCTCTTGACGACTCTGCGCATGACTAATCGCAGTGGATTCAAAAGATAGATGTGAATGACATTGGAAGCGAATAGCAGCTCAATTCATTCTACACAAATAAATATCGTGGGTATCTATTTATTCAGCGAACAACTGTAATAATTTGATAGTTTATTATTACAGGCGTTATATGCATTTCAAAGAAATATTTAATTTTATAAGTAGAGTCAAGCAGTACCGTAATCACTTGCAACGAAGTGTTGTAGCATAAGTACCGTTGTACCGGAAGTACTGTAACCTCAATCCCCAAACCTCTTAAAAATGGCCGCTTACGTTTAGTTGGCCGAATGCGACAGAGCGACCTCGCAAGGTGTTCGGGATTCAAATTATAAGGTCTTTTCAAACAGTATTCGACGTTATATGTTACTTTTTGTGTCGAAAGCGATCAAGTCGAGGCTAGGGCCCCAGATCCCATTGGTTTCCTGCCCTTGCTTCCCCATCGGGGAGTCAAGAGGGGGGAGGCACAAAAAAATGCCTTCCTGGGGGTAACAAAACGGCCTAGGGACAAAGTACGAAAGTAGGAAGCAACTCCTATTCCCCCCCCCCCAAAAAAAAATTAAGATATGGTAGGGGGGGGGGGTTGCTTCCTACTTTGTACTTTGCCCGTTGGCCGTTTTGTAACCCCCAGGACCGTTTTTTTGTCCAAGACTTTGGACAAAAATAAATTTACTTTCTTTTTTTTTTAGGGGGAGGGGATTGCTTGCTACTTTTTTACTGTGTCCTTGGTCCGTTTTGTTTTCTCCAGGGGCAAAGTATAAAAGTAGCAAGGAACTATCCTCACCCCCCCCCCCCCAAAAAAAAATCAATTTTTTTTCCCTTTGGGGTAGTGGGGGCGTCATTGCTTGGTACTTTTGTATTTTGCCCCTGGACCGTTCCGTTTTGTGTTGTGCCTCCACTCCCTGAATCCACATTAGGGAAGCAAGGACAGGAAAAAAGGGCATTTGGGGTTTAAATCAAGTGCATTTTGGGCAGAGGGGCAGTTGCACGTCCCCCAATATGCGTAAGCCTTTGAACGCATTCCTAATTAATAATTAAACCTTGGATGAAACACCGACCTAGTGTTTCGTCCAAGTTCAAAAAGTTCTCAAAATATTTGTTTTTTGTCCCTTTTCTTCAAGTGTGCTCCCCCAACCCCCCTTTCTGAAATTCTGCTTATACTGCTTCCGTAAATGATGGGCCTACTACTGACGCTACAGAAAAGACAAAAATAAAATCAGTTTAAAAAAAAAAAAAGCCTGGATTCTGGCATTCCTAGAATTCGTTCCTTAGTTACATCACCTGGGCCAAATCTCGTCATCTGTGGGGGAAGACTAGTAAAATATTCAGGTTGAATCTAGTAAAATAAATCAGGAAAAAATAGGCTAAGAAGAAGAAACCACGGACAGAGCCACAGAAAAAAATTGTGTTTCCTGTTGAATCTCCTTTGCTTGCCAGGTGAAATTACAGACAAGGCAACTAACAAACACATGAAAAAATAAATAATCAACAAATAATTGGGCTCTTTCTTCCTTCTGCTTTTTTTTCCAGGCTTTTTCCCCACAGTGTGGTTTGCTACGCGGCTAAATAAAGTATAAGTATACTTCCTGATCCTTGTTTTGATGCGCAGCAGGTTAGTAACCCG
>JAHWFP010138330.1:0-12785 GCA_023313725.1 Lithobius niger | reverse complement strand
TGTACATTTTAATCATATCAAAAACCAAAACTGGTAAAAGGAACCGCCAAGTTCCGAATGGTTCGGCCCTGCAAAGGAGGGATATCAACACACCAAAACATTCGCCAAGTTAATCGCACCGCTTAATAGTTCTAAGCTTAAATGAAAACTAGAACATTGCTACTGTGGGTAGCAATGTTCAAGTTTTCATGTAACGTCCAAAGTATTATTCGGTGCGATTAAGTTGGTGAATGTTTTGGTGTGTTGATATCACTCCTTTGAAGGGCCGAATCATTCGGAACTTGGTGGCCCCTTTTACCAGTTTTGGTTTTTGATATGATACCAGTCCTTTTTTTTAAGTTGTGTATTAGACTCAACTCCACTACCGTGCAGATATGTAATAAGTAGCACGTCAACAAGAAATTGGTTTTCCACAATTTGATACTACCTTTTGCCTATAGGCCGAACCATTCTCAACTTGGTTACCTATTTGTAGGTTTTTAGTTTGGTTTTAATAATGTTGTAATTTGTTTTATTTTTTTAGTTTTGGTGTGTTGATATCACTGCTTTGAAGAGCCGAACCACTTGGTGGCCTCTTCACCAGTTTTTGGCTTTGTTTATTTTGCTTTGTTTTTAGAGTTGGTTTATGTTTCGTGAATTGGACGTGAATACAATTTCTTTAATAATAATAATAATAAGCAATTTTGCCAGCCCAGGAAAAAGGCCAGCATGGAGACGGAAGGGGAGACCACTGACACCGCCCCTGAAGAATTTAAACCGAACACTGAACCCCCCCCCCCCCCGACGGGGAAAACAAAAGGTAGCTGGTGAAAGCACATTTCAGTAACGCCCTACGGAATGCTGCAAGTGAAGGAGCAGAGACCACCTCCTCCGGCAGCGAATTCCAACACTTGACCACACGCAGGGCGAAGAAGTGTTTCCGACACTCAAGTCTGGATCCTAGTACACGTAATTTAAGAGAGTGGCCACGCGTCGAGGAAGGGCCAACCAGATCAAAGAAGGGTAGGTCCAAAGGAAGAAGGTGGTGAAGTATCTGGTAAGTAAGCCTGAGGTCGGCACGAAGACAACGCAATTCCAGAGGTTCCAAGCCGGAAAGTCGCAACCTCTCGCCGAAGGGTAAGCAACGTAGCTCAGGTATAGTGCGAGTAAAATGGCGTTGTACAGACTCAATGTGATCAATGTCGTGAAGAAGATAAGGCGACCATACCGGGCTGGCGTATTCGAGAAGTGGTCTGACAAAGGTCTTAAAAGCCCAGACACGTGTAGAAGTGTTAGATTTAGTAAAACAACGGTTCACAATAAAAAGGCGCCGGAAAGCCTGTGCAACAATCCAATTACAGTGGGTCGTGGATTTAAGATCGGAGGTGAACCACACCCCCAAGATCCTTGACAGCGGTGACAGCTCGCAGTGCTGAGCCACCAAGGGTATAAGACGAGAAAGGGATGGTTTTCCCTATGTGGAACGAATGGCATTTATCAAATGAGAGAGGAAGTTGCCAAAGGGAGGACCAGCGATTTACTTCCACAATCAGATTGGAGAGCCGCTGATTACCATTGCTGTCCAGCACCTCAGTGCTCACCTTAACATCGTCTGCAAACTTCACCTTTAGGGTATTAGCACCAAGTGGTGCTTCAAAGAGATCGCTGATGTAGAGCACGAAGAGGAGCGGTCCCAAGACAGATCCCTGGGGAACTCCACAGAAGAGATGTCTGGAGTCCGAAAGGGTGTTTTCAACAATAACCCGCTGATGTCGATCAGCAAGAAAAGCTCTAAGCCAACGTAGTAGAACTCCATCAAATCCGAGGTTTTCCAGTTTGGCAAAAAGCTTGGGATGGACCACGGATTCAAAAGCCCGCTTGAAATCAAAGTAGACCACATCTGAGGGAGCCCCGAGGTCAGAAGCAGTCGTCCAACGATCCAGGACTAATAAGAGTTGCGTAGTTGTAGAGCGTTGGCAACGTTGTTTAGATTTATCGTGCTACACTAGTGTGTGTCTAGGCACGTACGTCAGTATACACGTTGTCATTGTCCGAACTTTGGCTGTCCATTGAGAGACGATGCCGACAATACTAACAATGGTTATAACAATATTTTCGTGCTTACGCGCCATCCCACGCCATCCTCGTTACACCCCTAGGCTCCAAACCATAAAAGGTACACAGTTCGTATCGTACTGCAGCCACTCGTCCAATTTCATAGCTGGAAGCCTTCCAGTTATCTCGGTATCGATGATAATCACCCTATGGAAATTAACATGGGGATGAGCGGACTAGAATTAGCTAGCAGCTTGCTAGTTAGTTACACATTTTCAACGTTATTAAGGGTCATTTTGCATTGAAAGCAGCTTAGCTGGCATTCCTACATGAGTTAATTTTTGTCAGGTGGTCATTGCTCTTGATTTCAACACAATTTAAGCTTTTGTACCGCATTATTATTTTTCCCCGAGTAGCTGAAATGTGCCCAACTATGTTCAAGATATAAGACACTGACGCTATGGCGCCGCGCTACAATGGTTTACAATAGGGGGAATTGAAAAAAGAACATTTTTTATGATGGTTTTGGGGTAGAGCGGAAAAGTTGCCTCTATACATAAGTAACTTCCGTGCAACATTTCACCACCCTAGGATAATGTCTTCTGTTCTGGCAAGGGACTTTAAATTTCAAAAATTTAGTAAAATCGCCAAATTTTTTTTTTTTTGAACATTTTTCCAAATGACACAGCACTTTGCGGTAGTGTGCAAAAGTTGCACCTATGTATGGTTAATTACTGTGCACAATTTGACGCCCCACGGACAATATGTTCTGTTCTGGCAAGGAGCCTGAAATTACCCAAAAATCGACAAATACGCTGTTATTTCAGATTTAGATTTAAATTCGATTTATTAACAATTATTTTAGCAGCAGATTTTCCAGATTATCATTATTATTAACTGTAATTATCTAGTAATGATTAATTATTAATGATTATTAATTATTAATCTTTTTTTTTTTACAGGGCGTGAACTGAGCTAGCGGTGAGCAACAAAACATGGCAAAATCTTCAAAATTTTCAAAGCGAGGAACATTAGACTGCCCAATTTTCGGATCGCCGAAAGATTTTGCTAGGATGCTTCCAACAAAAGAGGATGTTATTAAATGCTGCATTTACGAACGGTTGCGTCTTGAATCTGAAACAACTGGTAATAAGGAACCCGCATTTTCTTCCATCGCAGAGCAAGTTTGTGTAAAGATGCAAATGATGTATTCTGATACTTCCATTCCGACAGTTTCAAAGAAACGTATTCTTGATATGATTCATACCTATCACAAGAACTATATCGATATCAAGGCTGTTTATAAAAGAATAGAGAAAAGCATGGCAACTAAAGCAAGGGTGGAGAAGTTTAAAGCAGAATCACGCTTTCTTTTTGATATAGCAGCTTGTAAGTGTTCCACGTTTACAGACTGCAATTGCCAGAAGGAATCCAAAGTCCTCTTAAAGGAACAAACATTTCTTGCTGATCAGAGAAGCGCAGAATGTGCATTGGACCGCTTGATTTGCAAGAAACCAAAAAGCTCCAAGCACATACTGACAGGAAGACAATCTTCTGCGTCCTGCTCATCGCAGCCAGATGGTGATGGTGATCCCTCATCAACATCAACGTTCTTAGAAGATGATGATGAGACAATGGATGAGGATAAGGAAGAACCTGAACCTGACGACTTCGACTACAATCCCGGAACGTCGACTTCATCCTCTTCGCAAATGCGAAGGAAACTTACAAATACCGCCATAATAAGCCAAAGATTTGGGGTATCGCTTCAAGCCATGGCTGCCATAGCTTCTAGCGTTCTGCACGATGTAGGCCTAGTCTCTGAATCGGATACATCGTTAGTGATTGATAAGAACAAAATTGCTAGAGAAAGGTATCGAACCATGCAAGAGCTTAAAAATGAGAGTTCGGACATTGACAATGAACATTTAACAGGTCTTTACTTCGACGGCCGACGTAACAAAACATTGTCAACAGAAAAGGAAGATGATAAATATTACTAAAGAACAATTGTAGAGGAACACTATTCCTTGGTGAAAGAACCAGGATCTAGCTACGTTGGTCATGTTACACCAGCTTCGGGATCAAGTCTGGCCATTGCTGAAAGTATTTACGACTATATCACAGCAGAAGTGCCCGGAGGATTAAACAATATTCTTGTTCTAGGGTGTGATGGAACGGTAGTAAATACTGGAGTTCACAATGGGGTATTGCGTTGTCTTGAATTGCAGACCGGGAGAGCTGTTCAATGGGCTGTTGTCAACTACATTTCAACGAACTGCCTTTCTGCCACTTGTTCGAGTCTCTCGATAGTCCCACCTCCGGACCCACTTCCTACACTGGTTGCATTGGAAAATCTTTGAAGGCGTGTGAGGTGCTTCCAGTTGTAACATTTGAGCCAGTTAAATGCACCTTGCCATCAGATGATCTATCCACTTTGAGTAAGGACCAGAAATATCTAAGGGATATTGCTCTCGCTATTAGCTCAGGCATGTGTCCTCCAGGTCTTGCTAAGCGCGATCCAGGTCCTCTAAACATGTCCCGCTGGTTGACAACAGCCAACAGAATATTACGACTGTATGTTTTCACCACGGAACCATCAGACAACTTACGTACCATGGTAGAGTTTGTTATCAGGGTGTATGTGCCATCTTGGTTCCGCATCAAAAAGCATCATTCAATTAAGGATGGAGCTCGGCATCTTTACCATTTCATTCAGTCATCCAGATACTTGGATCAAGTTCACCGCAACGTCATCGACCCAGTGATTTCTCGGAATGCCTACTTCGCATCTACAGAAAACATTCTGCTTGCGATGCTAACTTATAAGAGAACACATATCAGAGCCCTTGGCATTCGAAGAGTCATAAAAGCACGAGAATCAGGTGAGACGGTTGGACACGTTGGGATTAGAAAGTTCTATATTCCAAAAATAAACTTCGAAGCAAACGACTACATCAAACTAATTGACTGGTCGTCCAGCGAAGTAACTCCACCACCAATACTGAATGATGTGACTACAGAAGATTTGAAAAGTATGCTGGAAGAACCACCAATTGACTAGATTTTTACAAAGTTCCCATGCCACACACAAGCTGTGGAAAGAACAGTAAAATTGGTTACGGAGGCTTCAAAGAAAGTGTGTGGTCATAACAAACGGGACGGATTAATTCGCTTCACTCTGAAATCGAGAAAGGCCATACCTGAATTTAGGTGCAAGAGACAGTACAAAACCTAAAGACCAAACAAAAGACACATTCTCGTACTTTTAATTTTGAATACTTATTTCTTAATTCGTATATCTAATAGTATGCAAGTTTTTATGGTTTATGTTTAATAAATGTTAGTTAAGTAATGAAAAAACAGCATATTTGTCCATTTTTGGGTAATTTCAGGCTCCTTGCCAGAACAGAACATATTGTCCGTGGGGTGTCAAATTTTGCACAGTAATTAGCCATACATAGGTGCAAATTTTGCACACTACCGCAAAGTGCTGTGACATTCGGAAAAATTAAAAAAAAAAAAAAAAATTGGGGGGGGGGGGGGGCGGGGGAGATTTTACTAAATTTTTGAAATTTCAAGTCCCTTGCCAGAACAGAAGACATTATCCTAGGGTGGTGAAATGTTGCACGGAAGTTACTTATGTATAGAGGCAACTTTTCCGCTCTACCCCAAAACCATCATAAAAAATTTACTTTTTTCAATCCCCCTAGTTTACAACCTCGACAATTGAATTAATGTGATGTTTGTTGTGATGATTGTTGCCTAACTTGACGCGTGTGTCTTGATTAGCGTGTGTCTAGAGAAGTGAAAATTCAATCATATAACCCTTTTTTTTACGGCCCACTTGACGTTTTTGTCGTAATCCGTGTCCTTTTTTACAGCTATGACGTTTCGCTGCACAGCTTTACGCATGCAGTTGATTGTTGCTGGCCACTTTGAAACAATTCAAAACTCAGCTCTGAAAGCCTGCATCTGCGAAATAAATACGCCATACAACGTACAGCTTAGTTTGGTTTAAATCTACAGGGTGTAGATTTCTAAAAGTTGATTGCTGAAGGGCGAAATGAAAGAATCTGTGTTTCAGCTAAACGATATACAGGGTGTCCCAAAAGTCCCAGAACACCCTCACAACTTTTTAAGGGGTTGAAAGAAAATAGTGAAACTAGCAATGTAAGTTTGGTTAAATGACCTACCTTTTCGTACAACCGGCATTACGCCTGCCCTCCCCCCCCTTGGGGGGGGGGGGGGGGTGCCCAGGGACCCCAACTCAGAAATGTTGAACGGAATGGGGGGTAAAGGAATGCCTTATTTGAAAGGTCTTCATTAGACGAGTAAAGTGCCGCAACGATAGCTTCAATACGATGAGGTCATCCAAAATGGCAGCCGGCCTAACTATCCCCATATCTTACTCAGGCTTCGTTCAATTTAATTGCTTCACACCTACAACGTCTGTTACGGTTTGAAACCCAGAATCTGGGCCTTAGTGCCCCTCCCCCCCTCGTTCCTAGGGGGAGGGGGACACTGAGTCCCACACACTAGGCTTCAAACCACAAATTACGTGGGTGTAATCCAACTAAATTGAACAAAGCATTTTGCTGCCATCTACGCCCCTTTACGACGTCTTTAGCCTGAGTAAGACATACGGATGCAGAAGAAATTCCTAATGTTTGACCGGCTGCCATTTTAGATGGGCTCATCGTATCGAAGCTATCGTTGCGGCACTTTACTCGCCTAATGAAGACCTTTCAAATAAGGTATTCCTTTACCCCCCCCTCCCCCATTCCATTCAAAATTTCTGAGTTGGGGCCCTAGGCGCCCCCCCCTATTCCCCGGCGGGCAGGTGTAATGCCGGTTGTACGAAATGGTTGATCCTTTAACCAAACTTACATTGCCAGAGGTTCAACTATTTTCTTTCAACCCCTTAAAAAGTTGTGAGGATGTTCTGGGACCTTTGGGACACCCTGTATATCGTTTAGCTGAAACACGGATTCTTTCATTTCGCCCTTCAGCAATCAAAATTTTAGCAAAGACATAACACGTGCACAAAGAATGGATCTGGAGTTTGCTGAGTGGCATTCAGTGACGGCGCTAAGGGTGGGCCAGGGTGGGCCATGTCCACCCCCCCCTCAATATTTCACGGTCTCCCTCGTCGGCCCCCTTCACACCAACACTCAGGTCACCACCAATAGAAAAAAACTAAAAAAATGTGCAGGCTAAACTTAACATCAAATGAATAAACTGGACTTTCATTTTTTAAATTTATTTAAATTTATTTATTTATTTATTTATTTTTGTAGCACTCTGAAATAATTAATTTTGTGTGTTTATGGGGCGTATTTTACAAAAATATTAGACTGCATTGAAGCTTACGTTATATTTAAGATGAATTAAACGGAATAAAAAAGTGCCTAATACGGCCTTTGGAAAAAAAATAGTCTCTGGCCCACTCTGTTTCTAGATGTGCCCTCTGCTGTGGCCCCCCCCCCCCCCAAACAATTCAGTCCTGACGCCATCACTGGAGACATTGTTCCCTAATAACAATGGTTAGGACAATGTAAAACAATCAAAATGATCGTTCAGGGTCCCGTAACTCTGGAACGGCTCGACCAATCGAAAAAGTGGTCTCTGTGAAGATGAAGCCCAGGAAAATTTCTAGCTTAGATCATGTTTCACATTTTCGGTAGGTGCAGTATTTTTTCCTGAAACCGTGTCACGCAAGATCCAGAACAACAACAAGAAATGAACATTTTCAAATTTATGTGTGGCTCCGTACTTTTACTCTTGCACGGAATTGCGTAAAAGTTGGTATAAAGGCTCCTTCCGTACTTATCTACTATCTGGCCAAGGTTGGTCGAAATAAATTGAATAGGAACGGAAAAATTAATAATTTTAGTTATGCTGGATAGAGGACTTCAATCATTATCCAGTGTGAGGCAAAAGTCTGGTCACACGCAAATAACTGCCGTTATAGTGGTCCTGTTTTAATTCTGAAGACATATTTGTTATGTAAGTCAAATATGGCGAAGCCAATAAGACTTTTCAATGACCTTGAAAAACTCATTCAAGGTCATCCAAATTCTATCTTCCAAACGGTACAAGATACAGTACAAAAGTGAAGTACAAAGTTGTGCGTGAGCATTAAACATGACAAACTACGAAAACAGATTGAAAATCGGAGCATAATTACAATAGTTATGTGAAAAACAAAATAGCAGCAACGTCTTCTCTGAACGTTTTAACTGCCATGCAGTGAAGCTTAGGGGCTGCTTTTACAAGCGAGTGCATGAGCCTTTACTGCATCAATGAGTGCACTTAAATTTCAGATGCCAGTAAACGGATACGGATTAGGCCTAACGTAATGAACCATCATTCACAACACAGAAAGTCACGTTCGGTATGTAATTACTTTCTGATTTTACACTTAATATTTTTTTTTTACGAAGCCTAATGCCCTTTTGAATGATTTCAAGCCCGGTCGCAACAACCGACCAGCAATGGAAAGTCGCAATGTCGTTACGAATGCCCTAACTTTCATCCAAGGTGGGAAAATCCTGGACATTCGAATGTCCGCACTTTCTGACAGCTACATAAATCATTATGGCATTGCAGATTACTTTCATTAAAGGGTAAATTACAAGTTTATGGTGAACAGGAAGCAAATGACACGACAAATTTGTTTCATTTGCTCACTGTCAGAGATGGATTTATATTTCTGCCACCTAGGACTATGCAGATGCCCCCCCCCCCCCCCCCCCCCCCCCCCCCCCCCCCCCCGCCTTCATCGGCTTTTTCAAGAAAAACGTTTCAGGAAAAATGCAGGCTAGGCCTACGATCAGAATACGCCGAAAATAAGGTGGGCGGGTGGGAAAATAGGGAGGGAGGGTGTTGGCTTAAAAGTTTCGCCATTCGTATGCTTAAATAAACTTGTTTTTCGGGCTAGGGGCCGAATTTTACCTTGCAGTAGTACGCTAGCTGTAGTATTATTCGAAAGTACATGTTACCGACTGGAGGACATAACCTAAATAACGGTGGGGAGGAGGAGGGGGCTTCAAGGAACAGGAATGAAAGTGCCCCCAAAGAACGAGGTGACAAATCTTTGAAAGAAATTTATTGGATGTTTTCTCCAAATGCTCCTTTCCTTATGGTGCTTTACATTTCACAAAACAAGACAAATAATTGCACCTTAAAAATAAAGTGGTCGAACGTTTTCTGCAGGGGGTCGTAAAGTGGGGTGTAATTGTCCGATCCCTCCCTAGAAAAAAATGTTTATTTTGGCATACAGATGCCGGCACTTATAAACTATGCACTGCCCCCTTATTATGCTTATAAACGGGACAGAAAGCCAATTGGGCTCGATAAGTGTTAAATAAATACGGATGCCAACCTATTTACGTTGCCTTTTGGACTTAAATGTCAGATTGTCAGAGTGGGGAATCGAACCCACGACCTTTTGAGCCAAAGGCCGGAGTCCTACCACTCAGCCATACTGACATGGGCCATGGGGCTATGGACTATGGGCCATGTCAGTATGGCTGAGTGGTAGGACTCGATTCCCCACTCAGGCAGTCTGACATTTAAGTCCAAAAGGCAACGTAAATAGGTTTTCATCCGTATTTATTTAACACTTGTTATGCCACACGCCCACCTTATTTTCAGAGTATCCTAATCGTTGGTCTACCCAGCATTTTTCTTGAAACGTTTTTCATGAAAAATAAGCCGATGAAAGCACTTTTTGGGGGCGGGGGGGGGGGACAAAATCTGCGTCGTCCCAGGTTGCAGAAATATAAAACCGCATCTACCAATCAGCCAATAAGACAAATCATTCTTCTCAGTTGCTACTTGTTCAGCATAAAACTGTAATTTATTCTTTAATGCAAGTAATCTGTAATGTCATAATGATCATATCAAAAACCAAAACTGGTAAAAGGGGTCGCCTAGTTCCGAATGGTTGGGCCCTTCAAAGGAGTGATATCAACACACCAAAACATTCGTCAAGTTAATCGCACCGCTTAATAATTCGAAGGTTAAATGAAAACTAGAACATTGCTACTTACGGTAGCAATGTTCAAGTTTTCATTTAACGTCCAAAGTATTATTCGGTGCGATTAAGTTGGCGAATGTTTTGGTGTGTTGATATCACTCCTTTGAAGGGCCGAACCATTCGGAACTTGGCGGCCCCTTTTACCAGTTTTAGTTTTTGATATAATATCACTACTTTTTTTTTTTAATTGTGTATTGACTCAACTCCACTGTCGAGATGAGTAATAAAGTGCTACGTCAACAAGAAATTAGTTTTCAACAATTTGCTACTACCTTTTGCCTATAGGCCGAACTATTCTCAACTTAGTCACCTCTTTATTGGCTTTTAGTTTGGTTTTAATTTTGTTGTAATTTGTTATGTTTAGTCAGTTTTGGTGTGTTGATATCACTCCTTTGAAGGGCCGAACCACTCTCAACTTGGTGGCCTCCTTACTAGTTTTTGGCTTTGTTTATTTTGCTTTGTTTTTACACTTATTTTTACTTTATTTACTTTATTTTTCGTGAATTGGACGTGAATTTAATTTCTTTGCAACGTTGTTTAGATTTATCGTGATACACTAGTGTGTGTCTAGGCACGTACAGTACGTCAGTTTACACGTTCTCATTGTCGGAACTGTGGTCGTCCAATGAGAGACGATGCCGACAATACTAACAATGGTTATAACAATATTTTCGTACTTTCGCGCCCTCCCACGCCATCCATGTTACGCCCCCAAGCTCCAAACCATAAAAGGTACGCAGTTCGTAATGTAGTGCACCCATTCGTCCAATTTCATAGCTGGAAGCCTTCCCGTTATCTCGGTATCGATGAATAATCACCCTATGGAAATTAACATGGGGATGAGCGGACTAGAATTAGCTAGCTAGCAGCTAGTAACACATTTGCAACATTATTGAGGGTCAGATTTTGCTTTGAAAGCAGCTTAGCTGGCTTTCCAACATGAGTTAATTTTTGTCAGGTGGGTCATTTCTCTTGATTTCAACACAATTTAAGCGTTTGTACCACATTATTATTTTTATCCAAGTACCTGAAATGTGCTCAACTCTGCTTCAGGATATTAAGACACTGACGCTATGGCGTCGCGCTACAATGGTTTACAACCTCGACAATTGAATTGATGTTGAATTGATGTTTGTTGTGATGATTGTTGCCTAACTTGGCGCGACACATTAGCCAATCGATGAATCGATGAATATTCACCCTATGGGATTTAACATGGGGATGATCGGACTAGCTAGCTAGGTAGTAACACATTTTCAACGTTATTGAGGGGCATATTTTGCATTGAAAGCAGCACAGCTGGCATTCAAACACGAGTTAATTTTTGTCAGGTGGGTCATTGCTCTCGATTTCAACACAATTTAAGCTTTTTTACCGCATTATTTTTTTCCCCCAAGTACCTGAAATTTGCCCAACTATGCTTCAAGATATAAGACACTGACGCAATGGCGTCGCGCTACAATGGTTTACAACCTCGACGATTGAATTGATGTGATGTTTGTCGTGATGTTTATTGCCTAACTTGGTGCGACACATTAGCGGGTGTCTAGATTATAAAGCTATTAAAAAGTGCGGACATTTATAAATGTGAATGTCCAGGGTTTTCCCTCCTTTGGAAATGAAGTGTGGGCATTCGAAACAACAATGCGTTTTGCATTGGGCAATTGTTGCGATCGGGCTGGATGTCATTTATTTATTACTAGCTGTGCCCCCGACGTAACATACGCCGGTCTAGCCGGTTCCCGAATACCTAATTACCGGTCGGAATGGCGCCGAAACTCTCCCCCCCCCCACCCCCCCCCCCCCCCCCCCCCCCATTCTCCCACTGCATGGTCAGATTGAGCCACCTCCCTGGTCACCCCTTTCCCCTTTCTCGCTTGAACTTCAGTAACACACACGTACACACACACACACATATGATGTATTTGCTCAGTGCCACCCAAGGCTATTATATATATAGATGGGCATCAGCGCCGGAAAAAAATCAAAAATGTAAAATCAGAAAATAATCACATACCGAACGTGACTTTCTGTGTTGTGAATAATGGTTTAAAGGGACAGTACCGCCGCTTCACACACGCAAAATCGCGTAGGAATATAGGCCCGCGAGCCGAACCTGCGGATTGATTACTGTGTCGTAATATCCGCCGGCTGGAAGACGCGTGACGTCAAGCGTGAATCAGCGTGCTCGCAGCTAGCGCAGCTTCAATCCCAGATTGCTTTGGCTCGCGCATTGATAGTGAAAACGTAAACAACCAACGCGGTAGAAATCCCCCACGATTCTGCGACTGCTGCAACGCAAAAATTGCAAAAAAAGAATTACAGTTTCTATGGTGTTTTTCTCTCGTGTTTCTGTTGGGATACTTCCAGTATATTTTTGTGTAAAGTTACTAATAACATGCTACGTAAGTTGGTAGAAGTTTTTTTTTTTTTTGAGGAGCTGCATCAAATTCGTTTGCGCAAAAAATAATACTGTCACTGTCACCATGAAATTCATGTTGTGTAATTACCTAATTGTATCCGTTCCATGCCCCCCTCCCTCTCACCTCCCCAACCAAAGAAATCCTCCCTACTCCCCGACAAAAAATATGTGGTTTAACAACAAAAATTGAAACTTTTGGAAATGAGTGGGAGCGGGCGTGTAAAATAAATATGCAACGGGGAAAGGTTTTGTGTGTGTGTGTGGGGGGGGGGGGGGGGGGGGGGG
>JAHWFP010138327.1:0-17943 GCA_023313725.1 Lithobius niger | reverse complement strand
AGGGCTGCCCAAAGGGGGGTACCGTGACGCAGTTTGCGTCATGGGATGTTTTGGGGGGGACTAAATTAAAACCCAGTATTTCGATAACGAATCCAACTCACTTGTCATTGGTGAGAATTTGTTTTTAATGTCTGAAGCGTCTCAAATTAAACACCTATAGATTTTCGAATCTTCTGTGCGCATGCAGTTCTGCAATAGCTTTTCCTTCTTCCTATCCCTCCCCACAACCCATACCTTACCTCCAATACCCAATATCCTCCAGCCTCCTTTCCCTCTTCCCCCAAAGAGATGCGGCTAGGTGGGGAGGGATAGGAAGAAGGAAAAGCTATTGCAGAACTGCATGCGCACAGAAGATTCGAAAATCTATAGGTGTTTAATTTGAGACGCTTCAGACATTAAAAACAAATTCTCACCAATGACAAGTGAGTTGGATTCGTTATCGAAATACTGGGTTTTAATTTAGTCCCCCCCAAAAAATCCCATGACGCAAACTGCGTCACGGTACCCCCCTTTGGGCAGCCCTGATTCCTTCATGGCTTGTGCGAATGGTATGCTGACACACAGACAACACGTGCGATTGGAAAGAATACGCCTCCTGACCTGTTCGGGGAGTCACAATCGGTATGTGTGATGACAAAGTTGTTTAAGCAAAACACTTAAGTCGCTAATTCGTTTGATAAGGACTCAGGGCCACAATCGTTTATGTAATTTGTCCTTCCTTTATTTTTGTTGGCATTGATTCAAACAAACAAACTCTGTCACAAGGGTACGCCTCCGG
Organism: Lithobius niger; assembly: GCA_023313725.1. NCBI lineage: Eukaryota > Metazoa > Arthropoda > Chilopoda > Lithobiomorpha > Lithobiidae > Lithobius > Lithobius niger. The sequence goes on along the minus strand of JAHWFP010138327.1, from coordinate 17,165 downwards.
GCATACAATAAATGTGTGTTTTCATTCCATTCAAGGCCTCACTTGGTTGCTTGTAGTGGGCAGGACCAGGACAGTAGCTTTGCACTTTGTGACCCCGGGGCATTGTGTTGAAGAGACGCCACCAGCCTGAATGCGTGGAGAAATATGAATCCTTTTATTGCATGGCGGGTAGGCAGTACTGTTAGTTTCTGCACGAGGAATTTCAGAACAAGGATAGGATACCAATACAGTACAAACCGATTTTTCGGCTAAGAAAATTTGGTTCGAAGTAGTATACATACTCAAGGAAAAACGCACAACCAAAACGGATATGTTTAAATCTCAGATAAACTTGCAAATTTTCGATGGACCTTAGCTGCCATCTTCATCAGGCTGAAGACAATAAGTCCGACTTCTCCACATATTTACGGATTAACGATTAACGGTTTGTAAATCTGTAGTAGGACTCAATGTCTTCAGCCTGATAAAGATGGCAGCTAAAGTCCACTGAAAATTTGCAAGTTTATCTGAATTTTAAACTTGTCCGTTTTGGTTGTGCGCTTTTCCGTGAGTATGGATAGGATATCGAACCAAAAAAAAACTTTTCAACCTAAAGCAAAACAGGAAACGCACACCCCACTACCAATAAGCTTACTCAAAAACCAATTTTGTAAATTCAACTTTGTAAATATAATTCTAGCCTCTACGGATGGAACGTGTGTGTGTACGGTTGTGGCAGTGTTTTTGTGTGCTTGGAACATCATTTAAAATATTTTCTTTAAAGCATTTGATTTTTGATGCTCTGAAAATTTTCGACTATCTTTATACGAACTTCGTAGATTTAAGGTGATTGATCACAACCAATAATGCTCTCTACTGCGAATACGCTGCAATGCTACCAAACCCCCAAAAAAACTTTTCAACCTAAAAGAAAGCCAGAAACGCACACCTCACTACCATTGTATCATCACAGAGGAGGACTCTTACACTTTTTCGTTAAAAAATCGCGTAGTAAGGTTCTAATGCTTGCCAGGCTCTTACTCACAAACTTTTACACCTAGGGCCTTACTGTTAAAGCTTGTACGTGTTTCTTCTAAGTTTTGACATTTTAGAACATTATTTACTCTTAACATTTAAAAAAAAAAATTAATTTCTTAAGTCAGCCGAAGCAATTAAATGCTTGCATGGCTGAACCGGCTCAATTTTTGAACATTACTAGACTTTTTATTAAAGAAGAAAAAATATCTGGTAAAGGGAGGTGCTAACCCGGGGATTCGATCCGGGAAACCGTCTAATTGGATAATCGTCTAACTGGAAAATCGCATAATTGGAAGAACGTATAACGGAAAACAGTATAACGGAATATCATCTAACAGGAAAGTCGTATAATGGAAAAGCGTCTAACTGGAAATTCGTATAATAGAAAATCGTCTAATATACCTGCATCGCTTGTGCTGCCGCGCTCGCTGCGGCTATACATATAACATCAGAAACCGCAGTACACGTAAATCCAGTTAGACGTTTATCCATTATGCAATTATCCATTATACGATATTCCGTTTAGATGCTTTTCCAGATTTTTTATTTAGGTAGATTTTAGACAATTATCCCATTAGACGATTTTCCAGTTAGACGTTCGTCCGACGCCCCATAGTTATTCTGGATCCCGGCCGAGCTAATAAGAAAAAGAGTCGACAAGAAAAAAAGTAAAAGGTCGGACAATCTCTTAAATCGCTTCTCATTGTTTTCATGCACGTGTAATGTCTTTATTACGGTGCCTAACAATTCCTGGTGCACGTGCTAAGGATTGAAAACTATCGTCCAAACCGTTGATTATTGATGGGTAAGGGTGCTGTGTAATGTAATGCTGTATACTGTTACATGGGGCGTGAGGTTGCGGGCCATGGCTCCAAATAAATATTCGTGAAATTGGCAGCTGGAAACGATGCAATGGCTTATTCAATTCGCAGATGAAGGCTTTCAGAGCTGAGCTCCGGGCAAACGGGAAAACGCGAAAACAGGAAACGGGAAAAGGATGCTTGAGCATGATGCTTGAGTGTGCGAAGCGAACGAAAAATCAGTATTTGTCAGCCAGTGTGCGTAAAAATTGGATTGAAGAAACTTAATTCCGTGAAATCGTTTCTTAGCCAGTGTGCGCGAAAATGGGAGTGAAGAAACTTAATTCGGTGAACATCCAGAAAATGGTACATAACACCAGCCGTGCGTAGCACGGGCTTCCTCTAGTTAATTATAATTCACTTGAACAAGACGCCACGATGCTTGAACACATGAAAAAAAAAAACATTGTTGTTGCGTCGTTCGAGTTAACATTGCCGGCCAGAGAAAAGTTAACTTCTTGTTGAGAATCTAAGTGAAACGATCCTGGTGTTCGCTTAAATCTTTCTGTTTTAAACCATAGGGTGCTAAATGTGTAGTTTTGAGATCGCCTCAAGTTGGGCGGCCAACACGATTGAAGAACTAAGTCAGTTCTGCAATGCGGGCTTTAAGTCATTTGAAGTGTTTTCAAATCATTTTCCTCTATTGTTTACGGCGATTACTGATCGATTGGTTTTTCAAGGAGCATTCACTTTAGTAGATTATCAGCCCCGAGGGGGAGTAAAAGATTAGACGACGAGAGGAAAAATAACGCCAAGTGGAAATCCCACGATCTTTGACATGCCACAATCGACACGAGCACGAGACACCACAGGGCCCCTTCTCTTCCCGAAAACGCCAGGGGTTGCCATGGTTACTACAACTGCCTGCAACAATTAAGACTCAACTCTTAACTTAGCTAAAAATATATACAGAATATCTATCACGTGCAGGTGAAAGACGAAAGACCTAAATCGGAACCGTTTTCGAGTGAAGGGTTTAAAACATGTCAAACAGCAGAAAAAGTTATAAAACAAACGCAGAGCAGATGGGTCATAGTTCTAATCCTTACATGTACATGATGTAAGGTCCAATACTAAAATTTAAAAAAATAAATAAAATAAAATAAAAAGTCGGCATAGTTCGAAAGAATGTGCTAGCAGTCAGCAACTAACTCACCCAAGTCTGCGGGTCAAATGATATGGGAAGGAGGTCGGCTTAATGCTTTAAATAGTGGGTCTCGGCATTTTGATTGGTGGAAATGTGTTAATGCCAGCGTCATTGCATAACTAATGTAGTCCTATAGGTGATTGGCTGCAGGTATCAAGTGATTATGAGCAGGTGGTTTGGTTAAATGAATACAAAGTGTTTCTCAGTTTTCTCGTGTATTAGTCTTTGGAAGTTAAAATAAAATTGTTTTTTGCGAAATATGGGGTTTATGTCCTGTTTTTTGAAAGTGCTGAACCAGTGAGTTTTCTTGTTTCATTAATTTAAAGTTTGATTTATGGGAACTAAGACGTTTGTAGATTTTCTGTTTACTCTGGAATACGTACGTCGCTGTGCATCCAGAATGGGCGCCTTGTTAGTAAAAGTAGTCGCGCTATACAAAGCCAACTTAACCCCCCCCCCCCCTCCCAGTACCAATACTATTCTACAGTATTTCGGCCATATTTACAAAAGACAACATTTGTAGCATACCTTGCGCCCATTCTGGGTGCAGAGCCACCTATGTAGGCCAAAGTAAACAGGAAATCTGTAAACGTTTTAGTTCCCATAAATCAAACTTTAAATTAATGAAACAAGAAAACTCGCCGGTTCAGCACTTTCAAAAAACGTGACATAAACCCGATATTTCGCAAACAAAAATTTTATTTCAAATTTCTAACACCAAAACACGATAAAACTCAAAAACAGTTTAACCAAACCAACTGTTCATAATCACTTGATACCTACAGCCAATCACCTATAGGACTACATTTAGTTATGCAATGACGCTGGCATTAACACATTTCCACCAATCAAAATGCAGGGATCCACTATTTAAAGCATTAGCAGACCCATTTCCCTTATCATTTGACCTGCAGACTTGAGTGAGTTAGGAGCTAACTGTTAACTTAATTTTTATTTTTATTATTTTTAATATTAGTATGGGATCTTACATCCTTAAGATCTGTAAGGTTTAGAACCATAACTCATATACTCTACTGTCGTTTTATATTTTTTTCTGTTATTTGGCATGTTTTAAACCCTTCACTTGAAAACGGTTCCGATGTAGGAACTGAAACGTTGTGGTTTTGTCTTTCACCTACACTTGATGGCTACTCTGTATATATTTTACTGAAGTGATTTTTAACATTCTGCTTTTTTTTTTATTTACTTACCTGCGCACGCAAATGTGTTGCCTATAGACGAAGCACTGACGTAATATGTATTGCTAATGCTCCTTTTTCGTATAAATAAAATTGTGCGGAGAATGGAATACACATGATAAGCCAGGCCGAACCAATAACAATAAAAAGGAAGCCGAAAACGCGAACAAATTAACTGAACAGCCATTTATTAAAAACATAAACATTAGAGCTCATATCCCCATGGAACTGACAGCTGTGCAGCCAACATGATTGAATGACTTATTTAGTTCCCTAGTTCGACATACGAACTAGGGAAATCAGTCACGAAATAAGGATTAAATTAGACTGCTGTTTGGCGTATTTTCTTTTCTCTTTGAAGTTATGCTTTTACCGGAATTTACAGCGAAATAGCAGCATGTTTTTTTTAACCTTTTATATGATCTTCCGGCAAATAAATAAGTAAGTTATTTACGTAGATAGTTGTGCGCATGAAATTATTATGGTTGTAAGTTGCCAGCTAAGGTCATCACGTTTGTAAGCTGTTGGTCAACTGAACAAATAAAATTCTTACTGCACGACGACGGCACATCGCTGCTCTTGCCTCGGTACGAGTTGGTCATGTGACCCTTCAATTTTACACGGGAGGAAGTGAGAAATAACACAGGCTGCCAGCTCCCGGGTCAGGTTGCTTCCACCTAGCTAGGACGATATAGGGTAAATTGCTCCCACGATGCCGTCGCCAATAATTCTCCTATTGCTTTTAACAATTGCAGTACAAATTTTAATTACAAAATAATAATCAGCCAATAATTAACCAAACAGTCGTCTCGTGTCTTTTTAACAACAATCAAAATCTTAAATATTGTGACCTGTGATGATTACAAATAGAAAATGTTTCAACGAATGAAGGGACGCATTCAGGTTTATATCTGTATACATTACGGGAATGGCGCCGATGTATATTATTTCTGAAATTGGCCACTGCTCTCGAAAAGAGCTACTCCGCTCCAATTTGCGCCGATGCCGCCGCCGTCGAAGAATTTTGTAAAGGCATCACCTCTTAGGCCAATTGAGGTAGCTGCTGTCGATCGCCCAAACCATTTGCAGATTGAATCGCATATGGCCTTGGAATGTATATTATCTCTTCAGCTCGAATCTTCGAAAGCTGAAGCATGGCGTCCTAACGACGGTGAACTAGAGCTGCGACGACGTTTTGTCGTTCGTTATTTCGATATGAAGGATTTTCTCGTTTTCTGAGGAAAGAAAAATGGCTAATTGGAGAAGCTACATTAATCTTCCTTACAAGTCGGTCGATTTGAGCTGGCCTCTGCCCAATTTCAGTGGAAAACATAGACTTTGGAAGCTGAGCAGCGCCTTCATAATACCGACTGTGGGCCTCTTCTCCAAAGTGATGTCCTGTAAGAAAGCCCATGTTCGGTTTGAGTTTTTTAAAAATGTAACTGAATATTCCGTTGAAATTAGCTGAATTGTTTATGTGGATTGTATGCTTGTTCTGGTTGAAGGTTGTGTTAACATAATTTCCGACAAAACTAGAAGCTTGATTGATATATAAGATGTAGGCCCTAGGTTGATGTAGAAAATAAAAAGTTTGGTTGTCGTATCATTGGATTTAAAATTAGATCGGTAAGGCCATTAAAAAAAGAAAAGTTGGTTCTCAGGCCCTCCCGCACCGATTTTTTGACAGGAAATAAAAAGAAACGACGCGGCAAAAATGGCAGTTACAGAACAAAAATATTCCTTAGTGAGAAAATGAAATACAAAATTGCCATTCTTATCGTTTAATAATTGTGTGAACACATGGTACGAAGTATTACGAGGCAGTATTCTTTATTTTACCCAAACTAGAAAATTATTCCCCAAAATGTATGGAAAAATAGGGTTCGAAAAATAAAAAAATTAAAAAAAAACCGCACGGATTTCTTGCAAAAAAAAACTTTCTTTTTTTAAGTGGCCTAATGTAGGACTATTTTTAAATACTTTTTTCAAAATTTTTTTTTTTTTTAAAGTAATGCGAGACTGGAACCCTGGTTTTTTTTTTAACAAATACCGAATTTAATTTTTGTGTGAACTGTTTTTTTTTTAAGTGCTGATAAATCCAAAAAAAAAAAAAAATATCGCTGCCTGATGATGGCATCACTAAATCGGCAGTAATGGGGGGAAAAAAAGCTTAGGGTTGGAAAGAAAAATGTAGGGTCGGACAACGGCAACCAAACTTTTTTTTCTAGACCTAAGTTAAAAAGCACTGTTTTGGTAACCTGCCTGATGCAGAATCTTGGCCCTGATCATACATACCATTTTCAAATGATAGAGTAAGATTTCAGATGCCTTCCTACCGGTCGTAAAATTTATACAGTATATAAGCTAGGGTGCACAATTTTCACATTAAGTTGCATAATTTATATTTCAACATTTCAATATTTCAATGTTGGTGCGAAGAGTCATCAAGTGTTGCTAACGATCGTATGCTCATTCCGCACGTATTGTTAGTGGAGAGCATACCAAAAAGAGTGGCACCACAGAAAAGAACACTACCCCACACAGCACTACAAAGTGAAGCCTAATTATTTTTTGGCGAGTCACGCTTCGCATTGCCTACTAGGAATGTAGTATAATGAAAGACCATCGTAGTAAATGTGCAGCAATGCGCATTGCGCACCGCGAGCAGCTGCATCGGCAGATTCATAAAACCAAGCAAACAGGTTTAAGTCCCGAGTCGCACAAGTTTTTTTTCTTTCTCACACTAGTGTGTTCCAATAAGGCCAATCTTAAATGCTAATTTTTTTTATATGAACCACTTTACCTTGTAATTTCTTATGCAATTAGTTTCTTTTCTACGTTTCAATTTCACTCTCGGCTAGTGATATCTAACGAATCAAGTTCATGGTGTTGCTTCATCACCCCAACGCATCGGGGCCCCCAATAATATGCGATAATCCCCGATACCCAATTAATTATGTTTAATAAGAAGCTTGTCATTCTACTGATTTTTAATTAATCGGTAAAACTCTGCTGCTCGGAATCAGTTGTCTTATTGTATTAAGTAGTCTACCAACCAGTTATGACAGAGTTGGATACGTCAGTTGCTGCTTAGTTGAACTATACACAGATTATTCAAAAAGAGCAGGCAGAAATGCCAGAGCACACCGTAATGAATAATGGTTCGTAGTTTACAATTTATCTTGAGAGACTTGCAAACTTTCCAAAGGTGAGATGAACAGGGGTCTGCTAAGACGGCTGTAGGGCGTAAACGCATGGAAGAAATACTGAAGTCTTCATAGCGAGTACTGTGTTGCTGTTTTTATGCTATCATTGCTAAAGTGAATTTTAGGGCACGAAAAGATGTTGAAACTCGTTAAACAACATTCCAACATTTTTTCAACAATCCTTTTATTTTAATGACGTTTGTAGTTGGCGTGCGGAAGAAGTACAACTCTTCACACATTTCGGCTCGTGCTTTGTTGGCCGAATCTCACCTGATTTATAGCCTAGATATTGCCTCTACCCTATAATTGTAAGCATGTTTAATATCCTCGATTATGCAACATTTGAACTAAGATTTTGGTAAATGCCGCAAAATGACAAATATTTCCAAAAATAGCGCATATTTGTGCCCAAAATGGCTTTTTCAAACATGATACTGAAAATGTTGTCAACTAGCCACAGGAACGAAATTCCGAGAGCAGACCACTGACGCAATGGTTAGGCGAGTGACGTGCCAGACAATGCTATTGGCTGCTTTAAGTGAGCAGTCGGTCATAAACTGCGTACTTGGTGTGTATTGAAGTTGGAAGGTTTAGCAGCAGTCATGTTGTGCGCCCATATTTTTGTGCTCTGTTGGACTTTTTATTATCGTAAATTTCGTTAATGTACGAGACTGTGGAATTCCGTTTGCCAAATCCACACCACAAAATAGTAATGAAATCCACAAAATTGCACCTTCATTGCAACAAAGCTAAACATAAAGTCGGGCCTGGGATTAGCATCATTCTTGGTGCAGAAAGATGAACCAAGCATTTTAGGCAGTAATTCGAAGTGTCTGAGGAGTTTTGGAGGAAAATTATTCTCCTTAATAACTTTATTTCTATCTGTAAGCGTGCTTGAACCTCGTTATAAATTTGTAGGGTACTTCTGAATTTGATAATTAAAATATAGGAATTGCAGGTTTTAGAATAAGTCGTGAGAAAGTAAAATACGTGAATAGCTGTGTTCGTATGCACCCTAGCACGCCTCACGATTGTGTCGTAGCCTATTTAGTTACATACTTTTTTTTTGTAGCCCTATATCTAATTAAACTTTTTGATTCTTGATTTTTCACTATTGTAACGATCTTGTAAATCTGCTTGTGGGGTGCATTTGGAATGTCTACTTAGAATATTATTTTGGCGAAAACAAATTACTTGGTGGGTCCACGTACGATCGACTTAAAAAGGTAAGGTACCCATACGCATGTGTAACCCAATCCTTAACTCTGTGGGCCAGGGTCTTAAATGTAACTTAACCTGGTTACAGTGGGGAAAATCTAGAATTTGGGGAAAAGTAATTTTTCCTATCACTGGAAGTAAAAGATGGATATATGCCTTCCCTATTTATTAGGCTAATTCACCAACTTTGGTTAGTAACTCGAATCACACACAAACACACAAAAACACATCGAATCGAAGCGAAAGCCTGCGTAGGCCTACTGACTTTGCCACGAGAAATTTCCCCCTACACCCAAATTCCTTATTAGTTTAGGCTGCCACTGTTGATTGAAATTTGTTTTCCTTTCCTCAAATTTTGGAGCAATATTTGTTTGGTTACTGGGCTGCTATAATATTCTCGAGGCCCGGTTATCCTTTTTAAAAAGATTTACTCTTGTCATGTTTATTTTTTTCAGCTTGGCTCAATCGTGTTACTGTTCACAACCGAGAACCCCTGCTGAATGCCCTGGATCGACGTGCACCCAACAAGCCTCTCATCACGATTAGCAATCATTACTCCTGCCTGGACGACCCTTTACTTTGGGGTAAATTAAATGCTTTAGTGATATTGTTATTAACTTATACCTATTGACAAGAAGACGTCGTGGGCTCCTTCTGCCTGTAGTCGCTATGGCCATTTCTGGCCCTTCGCTTACCGATGTACGATATAAAAGGTGTGGGGTACTAAATTGTACTATCTGTTACTCCTCAGGCTTCACAGCTGCTGTAGTTTGGTAGCATTGCTTTCAGTTGCGTCGTCTTAAACGTAACTTGTTGCCAATATTTGTTAGCTGTATATTGACAAAATGTGGGGAAGCTGGAGGTATACGATTGGTTACCAGTATGTGGCTGATACTCGATACTCCCCATGGCAGAAACATGCTTCACAGTGTCTTATGTTGCCGAAAGTATCTACTGTGCGTCCATTTCATTAATATTTCTCCTGCAGAACCTACAGAAAGAATTCCGAATTGCTGTATAAAGCGGGAAAGGTTTCTGCCATGGGGTCGATACTTGAGCAACTGAAGTAGCTGAAAGTACGAATGTCATGCTCGTATTAATATTACCTTTTTAACCTACCATGTTTGGTTTCACCTTTAAAATTAGTATTAGTAAAATTTATAGTAAAGCAAATTACTTAAAAACGTAACGATATGCAATGGTCGCGGACAACCTGAAGTAATTGTGGGGATGATCTGATGCTGAGCCCTACTATGGTGATTGTACCCAAATCGTGTAGTTTGGAGCCTATGGCATCGCTTTTAAAATTTGATTAGCATAAAGTCATAATTTTATTTCTCATTAGTGCAGTTAAATTTACAGCAAGTGAAACATTTTGAAAAATTTGTTACAAATGCTAACCTTTTCAAAGAGGTACTTGTATTGGATTTGATTCGATGCTGTTCAACAATGTTAAAAGTAGTGAATAACTATCGGAGGAGCAGGGCGGGCCATAAGAAGCTAATTTGAAGTAGTGCGGCTGGTTAAACAGGGCCCCATTCAATCGGCTGCAAGTTTCACCACTCTGGTTCAAAGCTAAACCCACAGATACTGAAGCAATTTCTGGTGTGTTTTATAATAGCGGATTTACATGTACCTACCGATGGGCTTGATTGCTGCATAGTGTTTCAACCGTGTCACAAACACTATGTAATAAGTATTGCCTGTCTTCTGGAGTGTACGTTTTGAACGAATTCTTGAGCCTGCCTAAAGGCTAAGAGGTCGCTACGCAGAAATGAACATGTCATTTCGTGAGGCAACATTCCAGACCAATAAAAAAAAATTTGCTTTCTTCCTTGAAAATTGGTGCTACGGGTAGTCGGACTAGCTGCTCCGTCACTTGCTTCTCTGGCTCTTTTACAAACTCAAAACTATTCACTCGACTAATTCCGCTTAACTCTAAAAACATCGCTATAATTCACACTGTGAAAAGATTGGTCCGTTAAAAAACACTACGAAATTTTCTAAAATTCACAACATGGACTCGCTCTCAGTCCAAGAGCAGTTGAACCATCAGTTGGGTCTCGCAAGTGGACAGCACATGCAGCCCAATAAATATGGCAGGCTGCGGTCGAATTAAATTGCAAAAGTGTGCAAAGTAGACGACGAAGTAAACAACGTAGTAAACAACAATGTATTTGAAGTAGAAAGCAGAAAAATCCTCGAAACCTTACGAAGATATAGTTGTGGTTTCGAAAATTTGGACTGAGAGTGAGTCCATGTTGTGAATTTTAGCGAATTTCGTAGTGCTTTTATAATTCCGCTTATTTTCACAAAGACGCAATGTCGTGCGAATTTTCATCAGGCACTTATTTGCATCAGGCAATTGCCAAGTTTTCTGACTACATCTTTTCTCACTGTTGGAATTTGCATTGAAATCCACCTCCAATCAGTGCCTCCTGTATTCATAAGGTCATGCTTCAATTCAATTCTCCATTCTCTGCTTAGTCGTCTCAGATTTTTCCCGACGAAATGCTCCACGTTTGGATGTGTCGGCCCCTGAATGTTAAAAAGTGGTATTTGGTTCATCTCATGGATTTTAATGGCAATCGACTCGAGGCATCTAAGATCTCATCTCTTCCCAAGTTAGAGCGGAATTTGTGGCTTGAGTAGTTTTGGTTTGAAAATAAATTTCACAGTAGCGTTGATAACGATGTTTTCCGTTAAGGTTTTACCAGTACAGTAATGACAGAATCTTGAAATCAAACGGATGGCGAACACATAATGGTGAAGCCTTTCTTAACGTGGCAACGACACATTCTGAAGGAAAATTGCAACGTATACTTGGTTTTGAAAAAAAGGAATGCTTTGGTTGGGAATAAATTGCTCATTGTCAGCGGGCAAACATGAAAAAAAAAAGTCAACATAAAATTTGGCTCTTCCAGCTGATTTGGCAGCGTTACGTGCACTTCTACTGCTTTCACTTCAATAAAATTAATTTTCCACAGTAGAACACTTCCACACCGTCTGTCTCAAATCGCCGTCCCAAATTGCTATTATCGGTGACACATTTAAAAGCTTAACACTAACCCAAAAAATATTTGTCAATTCTGGTCAATGTTTAACTGTTCCCTGGTATCAGATTAGTTTCGTTCTGCTGGAAAAAAAGTTGCCGTAATCAATTCACCTTTAGTTAGGGAATGTTCAAATAGAAGCAAAAACTTTTAATAACTAATAATTGTGATTGAAAAATATGGTTGGTCAACAAAATTGGAGGAAGTTTATTAAATGACATTAAAGAAGCCTGGAATAATCAATAAAATTTTGGACAAATATTTTGCTCAAATGCTGGTTTAGTTAAGTACATTTGAAGTAAATTGCAATCCCAAAAGAATTTTTATTGTTGCATTTTACAATAATATTCCACTTCATCTAGGGTGAAACTTTTTTCAAACAATTTTTCTGTTAGCTCTTTGTTTAATGTTTTATTTTGGTTTTGTAGGACTCCTAGACCTACGGCACTTGCTGAACGCAAAACGAATGCGATGGAGCCTTGGTGCCTACGACATCTGCTTCACCAATGAACTGCATGCTCTTTTCTTCAGCCTTGGTCGTACTGTACCCGTTGTTAGAGGAAATGGCGTTTACCAAGTTAGTACAGTTCTTTATTTTACTCTTACGTCACCTGCGAACTCCAAACCGGTCTATAGTGTATTTTTTTTTATCAATACAGGAGTGATAATTTCCCCGTTACAAAGTAAAATAATCCAACCGTACGATTGATGCAAATTGTTGAGAAATTTTCAGTCTGCGTTTGTGGGCGGAGGGGAGAGACGCTTAACTAAAGTAGAAGGTTTGTCAGTTACCGTCTAGTTTGTCAGTTACTAGAAGAAGCATTTATGGTTAGAGTTAGAGCGGTATCTAATCGCCTTTAAACCTTAACATTCATTCTTCATTAACAATATAACTTCAGCCAATAGTTTGATCTACAGTAGAACCTCGATTAACCGAACTATTTGGGACCGAAGTGTGTGTAGGTAATTGAAAATTCGGATACAGCTATTAACTGTTAGTTACTAATTTAAATTTTTTATTTTAACAATGTACTGGACTTTTTGTAATGGACTACACCATTGACAGTAGACTACACTGTTGATAGAAAATTGGGGATTAAATTTTGTATATACATTGGTATTGGCAACATTTTAAAAATTGATTGGTATCAGTAAGTTAGCATTGGTTCAGCCTTAATGAAAAGCCTTTTTCCACCAAACCGTTACCATGCTGATCGCAAATGACAGAACTGTCAGAAAGTGTGTGAAAATGATGATATTTGAAATTTTCGAGCTGCGATTCTTCCTCAGTAAGCGGCGTCAATGGTGATCAATGTATTGATGCTCATTTTTTGGACCCAGGAAGCATGTCGGCAGACTGAACAACAGATTTCACTTTTCAGCCAAGGAGAACACTCTATTCACATTAAATTTTCTTCAGAATCGGCTACAGGAGAACGAAGAAAAAACTACATTTCAGTACGTGGTTGAGGATTTTGAAATGAGCGTTGTTCTGAGAAGATATGGAGTAACGATTTTCCGTGTGTTTTGTGGAAAGTGCTTCAGGTTAACGTGAACGGATGGGAATTTCACCAAAAATTCAAATGGGCCTAAAACTAAACTGATGTTTTTTCCCTCAAGCTAGTAAATGTGTGAAACGTGTTAGTGTTAGCTTAACTTCTACCATTTCCAGAAATTGTCGAAATTCCCTGACTTTCAACATATATTGCCTGAATTTTTCCCTGAATTTTCTAAGAAGCTTTTCCCTGTTTTCCAGGTAGAATCCCACTTTGAAGTAGTAAATTGTGTAATGTAACGTCAAATTGTTGAATGGAGAATCAACATATTTTATTACTTTAAATTTATTTTCTCTAAGGGTTCGCGACAACTAGGTGTGTGATGTACTTGTAAAATTCGAGCCGAGGCGAGTATGCAAATTTTACTTGAACTCACCTTGTTGCTCACATCCAAACTCGAAAAATATGAATCCCGTAAAAGTGCGATAACTTCGCCAAGGTTTTTTTTTTGCGGATTTTAACAAACCAATATACCAAATTCACAGTGTCTACAATAGCTTTCTAGTTGTTTATATCTAGCCAGTAGCTCAAACGATTTTTGTATCGCAACTTAAAACCATTTTGTACACATTGACCGACACAATTTTGTATTACCCTAACAAATTAAAAAGAAACTTGCCAATACTCTATCTTCACTAAATGCTTAAATTCGGTTTGATACTCGCTGCTCGACTCTAGTTAAAATTATTTGACTCGCAGGTTTAGCCTAGTGGTTGTTTACTCCAATTAACCAAATTAAAACAACTGGTCGTAAATTGTTGGTGTTGGTATGGTAACCAAGGCTGTGCCTGTAGGCTCATTTTATTTTCCGTGTGGCACCGATTCCACCAAGTAGCGAAGCCTCATGTTGGAGCATCCCAGACTACAAAGATAAACCGTGAGGAGGCCCTATACCATGACGCTGCATGAAGACTGGCGACGTTTGAAAACACTTAGTGGTGGTTCAAACGTAATAACGAAATAAAAGCCGTTCACATCCATACAACACCTTTCAAAAGAGATTCCAAGGCCTCGCTTGGGGCTTGAAGGTGGAGGTGCCCAACGAACCACTTGGAGGTAACGGGCGGTTTCCCGGTGCGGTGGCGAAAAAGGGTCCGTTATGGGTGTTGGATGGCGATGTGCTCCAGTGGTGGTTGAAACACAAGGGTGTCTGGCTGTCGGAATCCATTTGGACAGGTATTTGGTGTCACCACGAACTCCGGTTCTGCCCAGAGGTAATGAGTGGGCATGCGAATTTGTTGATGCTATGTTAGTGAAGTTGTTGGCTAACAACTTTTTTATGGTTGTATTGCCATTATAAGAGTGCGCCATTTGTGTGCTATGGACGGTATGGAGAGTACTTGGGAAATGCAGGTATCGCGGGTTATATAGCAGATGATACGACATTGCAACTGCAGTGACAGTGAACGAGACTCTGAGAGGCCGGCTAGTTAACACCTACGCCGAAGAACTGAGACCGGAATTGGCTCGCAAGCTTACGTTTAGGTGAATTGTTCGGTATTCCTCTTCAGGATTGACTTAGGCGGGCGCAAGAATGGCGTCGGCAAAGCGTGCGACACCCATAATACTGCGGGTTAATTTTATGCAGAGGCGCATGTTCCCTCCCAGGAGGAGCGGCAGGTGGAGCAGGTGGGGCATGTGCTCGACTGTTAGGGGGGCTCTTGTTGCTAGGGCAGCAGGGACCGGTGTTTTTCGTTCGTCAAATACGCAAGGTTTGTTTGTTCGTCAAATACGCAAGGTTTTGGTTGCCAGGGCTTCCAGGGGAGTCAGTTGGGTAAAGTTTGTCGAACAGTTGCAGGGGAAACTCACCCTAGTGAGGTCTGTTGTGTAAATTCGTGCCCCTGGGAGCAAGGGTCAATCTTTTTTCAGTTGACTGAACTAACACGTAAAATTGTGGAGCAGATGTCTCGGTCTCGACCAGGCTATTGTATGGGGCAAAACGGGGCAAGTGGGTGCTGTGGTGCAAGGTTAGCAAAATTGCTAATCCAGTATCAGTACCGGTGAGGCCTGTGTAAATTTCCTGTCGGAACTACGTGATCAGGAACTCAAGTACAATACTTCAGTAGGTTTTGTGGCGGAGAGGGGGCCCTCAGATTTTCCTGTGGAAAAGCGTTTCTTAAAAGGGGTGTTTCATTTAAGACCTCCTGTGCCCGATACGGGATTTGGCCCGTGTGGACGGCTATTTGAAAGGCTGACACCCACCGAAGGTGTTGACCCTAAAGTGTTTGACGTTAAATTGGCGACGCTGCTGGCCATCGCAACAAGTACCAGGGTCAGCGAGCTAGTAAGACATAGAGGGGTTTGACCTAGAGGGGTTTGACATTGGCGGCGTCGAAGCGATCTTAGTGATCCGGAAGTACAAACTGGCCAGGTTAGGGCTGCCATACTTATTTCTACGCCTCAGAAAGAACGAAGACTATTGTTTTGATGTGCTGTGTTACTTGAGGGCCTATATCCGCCAGACACAGCCGCTGCGGGACAAGTGGGACCTGAACACGGGGGTTCGGCCAAGTCGCCTACTCTTATCATACGTAAAGCCTTACCGGTCGGTGGAAGTGTAGTCGGTGCGACTCGGTGGTTGTGCGAAATGTTGAGGAATGCCGGCATTGACATAAGACAGTTCAGAGGCCACTCGGTGAGTTTGGCGGCCTCGTGCTGGTAGATGCGGTGCGACGCCGCCGTAGATGGCAATGGCAAACTGGGTAACACCATCCGTCTTCTAGGTCGATTCCAGCCTAGCAGGGCTGCTTTTACAGAAGATGCAGTGCAATGGCTCCTGGCGTAATAAGGTAGGATTGAGGTGAGGCCGTCTTTGTCTGGAAAATTCTGTTTAGTCTTCTTATACTATCCAATACAAGAGTAAGTTTCTTTCCTGGCATCTGATGAACTGTGCTACAACCACAATGATTAATCTGAAAGGGTCCCAAACTAGTCAACGCAGTGGGGAGGATTTCTAAGAAGGAGAAATGGAGATTCTACCACAGAACTTGATCTCGCTAGAGAATCTAAGTTCCGAGTAGAATCCGATGACGCTGTGTTAACTTCATTAACCGCCCGCTCGGTGTTTCACCAGGGAGCAAAAGACGGTGGTGGCTGAGCACGTTGAGGCGAGTAAGAAGGGAACCGGAAGTGATGCAGTTTGGCGCGAGGTTTGAATAAATTAAGTTAAAAATTAATGTAAATGGGGGTTGAAGGTGTCGTTAAGCAAAGGTACACTCCAAACTAGTTAACACAGCGTCATTGGATTCTCTTTGGAGAACTTAGATTCTCCTTTTTTTTTAGTGAAATTGTTACTTTTTTTAGTTTACTTATTGCTCCATGATCACTCGTACAGCCCATGCATTGAATGCAAACTAGAATTACTATGCCTGGAAAACTGTATGGATAATGAAACTAACGAAGCTGAAAAAAGCTGGAAATGGCATGGAATTTGTTTTACTTTAGAGTGTACAAACCGTGATTTTAGCACATCCTACTAAAAACATTTAATACAAATTAGAAGACATGATCCCAGATGTCTTCATCCGACAATAAAAGAAATGATACTCCCGTTCATTTGTTTTGTTCGTCTAGTTGCCGGGGCCTAGCAGCCTCAACAACTAGTGAGAACCAAGGTTCGTACTTTAGCCAGGGTCAGGTCATTTCTTAACACTAGTTGGGGTTTAATAAATTTTATTTGTTTGTACTTAATGAATGGAGGGTCATGGGCTTACTGACTGGTTTACATTTTTCAGAAAGCCATGGACTTTGTACTTGATAGGCTGAATGGCGGCGATTGGTTGCACATCTTTCCAGAAGGAGGAGTCAATGTTGACAAGCAGTTCAAGCGCTTCAAGTGGGGTTTGTATTCTATTCTCGATCAGTACAAAGGAGTCTGTGCCCAAAATATAATATTGTGGAAAGTGCATG
>JAHWFP010138325.1:0-17269 GCA_023313725.1 Lithobius niger | reverse complement strand
AGGCGGTCGACAGACAAAACATAAACTTACGCTACGTCAGTCATGGTGTATCCTCCATCACAGACTAGATCTCCACAGGGTGAGTCATCCGTAGGCGGTCGACAGACAAAACATAAACTTACTCTACGTCAGTCATGGTGTATCCTCCATCACAGACTAGATCTCCACAGGGTGAGTCATCCGTAGGTGCTCGACAGATCGCATTATCTTTATAAAGCCAGGTGGCGGTAGCCGAATCAAGCAGCAGCCCTTTCGAATTCATTTCACAGTTGAAGGCTGCTTCGACTAGAAGGAACAAATACAAGCACATAATTATTCGTTGAACGAGTAAGAAAAAACGACTTGTTAACAAAAGAACTAAAACAAAGTCCCAAGTATGAGCGAGCTAAACAAACAAGCGATATTACAACTGGTATTGTGTTAACATCTATGTCAGAAATCCATCATTAGAGCATGGAGTGGGCTTGTTAATAACAGAAACAAAGATTTATTTATGTATTTATTTACATAGGATGCCTTGGCCCGAATCCACGCGCTCTCGTATAGAACTACTTAAACCTACTTAAAACTACAAAACTATAACAGCAGATAAACAGCAGGACATTTATACCATGCCATCAGGAAGTAAAGACAGAGAAAGAAACACAGACACTAACAAAACAAACGAACGTGAACAAACCTACAGCTCAACTAGATCCGTTCTTCCCGTTGCCTACAGAAGACTACTGCATCCCGGAGACGTCGTAGAGTGGCAGCCGAGACAGGGTGCACACAAAGCACATCATTACGGCTGACAAACACACAGTGCCTATTAAATGTCGCCAGATGGCGCACATCACCAAGCGGACACGGTAAAAGGAGATGACGACACACACACCCACGCCTTTAATAATTAGACAATACCTCTGCTAAACAATTAATACTGCCACTGTTCTCTCGTTGTTGTTTGATTCTAACAAACATGCCTTTAACAATTAGGCAAGGCCTCAGCGCAACAATTAGCACGGCCACGGTTCTCTCATTGCTGTTTGGCTCTAACAAACACGCCTTTAACAATTGGACAAGGCCTGAGTTTTAGAATTAGCATTAGAATTAGAATTAGCATTAGAATTAGAATTAGAATTAGCATTAGAATTAGAATTAGGCCTCGGGGCAACAATTAACACGGCTACAGTTCTCTCTTTTTGTTTGGCTCTAACAAACACACTTTTAACAATTGGACAAGGCCTGAGTGCAACAACTAGCACGGCCGCTGTTATCTCGTTGCTGTTTGGCTCTAACAAATACGCCTTTAACAATTAGACAAAGCCTAGGTGTAACAATTAGCACGGCCACGGCTCTCACTTTGTTGTTTCGCTATTGTGACTATGTTGTTGGGGCTTGCCTCATGCCTCTTCCCATTTTGTCGCCCCGATATTTTCTCACCCCCAAGCCCGACCCCGATTACGGATTTTTTTTTGCTAAACCTTATCCAGGCAATCGGGCTACTAGTGCAAAATTTGGTTTAGATTATCCTTTTGGTTTTCACGCGATGCACCGTCTAAGTTTCCATTGGAGTGTGATCATGACAAAGAACCATTACAATAATGATTCATTACATTTTGTACAACTCATTCATTGCTGGACCATTGTTGCAGCAGTGGAATTATATCATGAAGACACGCTGCTGCAACAATGAAATCGTTGTTCAAGCCCAGTTCAAATTATTGTGGTGCAGCATCTACCAGGGTGTCACAGGATCATTGTGATCTCATGACGTTGATCCAGCATAAATCCATGCTTTCAATGATATCTTTATCACATTTTTACGTCTTAATACTAAAAAACTACTGTCCTTTCGTCTATTCATACGTACCTTCTTCGTCCGTTAGCACCCTATTCCAAATTTTCACTTGGCTGATCCCACCATGCATACCGTCTTTCACGTTGTAGTAATCGTGATCATAACTGTATTGTTGCTGTCCGATATCAAGGGACCCATATCCTCCAAGGGCTCTAATCTTTTCAGGCGCTTCTTGGGAATCAGCAAGTTCTCCGTTTATATAAAGTTTAACATCGCCTTTCCTTTTGAAAGTGACGCAAATTTGACCCCACTCATCACTAGCAGGAGCAAGCTCAGGGAATGTCACTGGTGTACCAGTAATGATGCACTTCGTATATGCTTCTGGTTTCACGGTAAGTACCAACTCGAAGGCCTGTTTTACCTCCTTAGATGAATAAGAAAGGATCGTCATTTCATTGGTAGCCTTACTGTTAACATTGACGTGCGCACACACAGTGAATTCTTGCAGTCCCCTCAAAAAGTTTGGGTCTGGAAACACTAAGTGAGCCCTTGGTGTCCGAGGATCGGTGATGAAAAACCAGTCCAAGCTAGTTGCAAACTTCAATACCGCCAGCAAGGTGATAACGTAAATTGCACCTTTGAATGCCATAGCGTGATCTAACCTATTACGCGACTCTAACGTAAAATGTAGGGCGAAGTGTTTTGCGATTAATTTTATGGAGCGGCACACCAGGAAAGTGGGTTAGGAAAACATGATTTCACTTATTTGATGTAATTGACTATAATTACGAATCGATTAATTTGAGGTAATTTGAGGTAATAAACCCGTTTTATGGTTACGCTAAGCTTATTTCCGGTTTCCTTCTACAACACAAAATTTGCTGTGGCAGTGTTATGTAAGTTGTACACTGCTAAAGTCACGTAATAAAAAGGGTAGTTTAGGCTGGGATAATTTCCAAAGTTATTCAGTAATTCATTGCTTTTACAACGTTTTATAATGGCTACGTGTCCATCGACAGTTTAATTAGTAAATAAAGTCCTTTACTTTCTGTGAAGCAGCTATTTACACGAAGCGCAAAGTTCGTGACACGTCCTGAAGCACACCTAAGGATTTTGTCAACTGCCACAAAAAAAGGACTCACATCTTTATCATCACAGATGTGGGAAATTACCAGAAAGTTTCCCAACAGGAAACTTCTGTTTCATGTGTTGTTGAGTGCCTAACCACCTTTCTATCATCACATAAGCATACACCATGAACATACACTGACAGTACACATCGTTATCTTACCAGCTTGCCTCCACATGAACTGTGTACTTTTTTAAAATTGAATAATAGGTTTGTTCTGCAAACGGACTGAAGATCTGTGTGAACTTGTGTGTGCATGATTACAATATAACAGAGTATTCGGTACAAAGAAAATACGAATGGTTCCAGTAAAAGCACATGGTACAAGGAAAATACAATAATTGATGATAGCGTGTTCGAACGATGAAACAATTTAATAACAAGGTAGGAACTAATGATGGTTACGCACTTCGACTACACACTTACAACTCATGACGTCACGAATAATGAGCACAAGGAAAAATAAAAATGAAAACAATGTAGACTAATCTCTAAGTTGTTGGGCTAAAACGTAAGCTGTTTAGACTCTTTGTAATGGTTATTAGTTTATTCAGTTGTTGCAGTCTTAATGGAGTTTCATTGAACGTGCTGGGTAATTTGTAGCCATTGCTTCTTTTCCTGTAATGGTTCCTCACAGGGGTCCGGTCTAAATCCCGACAGTCGAAATCCCGACGAGTCAAAATCCCGACTGGCTAAATTCTCGACAGTCGCAATCTCGACAACTAATTAACTTCGTATAATAATACGGATTTTTTTCTGGTAAAAAAAAAAGCGTGGTACGAAAAACAACGATTTTGCCGAATTTGCCTGTAATAAGTGTACTGGAGCTGGACCATCAGTGACAGGGAAGACACAGGAGTCCTGAAGCATACTATTTGCCACCGTACTGTGACAAACATGTTGATACTGGTTCACCAAATCAATTCCTTGGAAAGGGGATTCCTTGGAAAGGTTATTCCTTGGAAAGGTGATCTTGGCAAAGTCCCCGCCAGGACTGCCGGACAGGGTAGCGTGAGAGGCTACCATTACCCTTCAGGGGCTATGGGATGTATTCTGGCTAATTCTGGACAATCTTCTGGCCTCGACGACGATCGGAGGTTTCCCGGATCGAATCCCCGGGCTGGCACCTCCCTTTACCAGATATTTCTTCTTCTCTAAAAAATCTGGTAATGTTCAAAATTGAGCCGGTTCAGCCATACAAGCATTAATTGCTTCGGCTGACTTAAGGCTCGTCAAAATTTCTTAAAAATTTAAAATATATTCCGAAATTTAAAATTAGAAAAAAAAGCACCACCAAATTAATTCATTTTTCTGAGCAACGATTCTTTTAAAAAGGCGATATTGTAAGAGAAAGTGGCCGCTGTTTCCACGTGTTAATTAGGTTGATTGGGTAAGTTCACTCAGCTTATGAGGCAATACAGTGCAGATTTTGCACATTTCCAAGAAACTGGTAAGTGTAAACTATGTGTTCTATTTTAGGTATTACTTTTTTTTTAAATTTAATAAATTTAGTTACGCCCTAGTTTACATTTTATTTAATTAGTGCTTTGGAGTTTTAAGCAAATGCATGTTTTTACCTTCTTGCTGGTATTTTCAGCCACCATTCTACATGTACAAAAAAAAGACTTTAAAGATTTTACCTGTCGGTATTTTCAGCCAATGTATATTTGTATCATATTCATTATTAACGCAACACTTAAAATATAACAAAAGAGTACTGTACATGTTACTTTTCCATAGACTTGATAAAACTTTTTTTTTGCATATTTTTGAATTGTCGGGATTTTAACTTGTCGGGAATATAACTGTCGGGATTTTGGTGTCGGGATTTCGAACCCCCTCACAAAGGGCAGCTCATATCAGTAAGTAGCTTTTCTCAAGTAAGCGTTTTTAGTATTGGAGTTATTTTTACATTCATCACTAAAATAATTTTTTAGAACAATTACAAATCTCTAACCTGTCTTATTATAAGAATTCAGTTTTCCTATAAACCTTTTAAGTTTTCAAATATCCGTATTCATTTAACAAACTTCTTTATGATTATGTTTTGTTAAGCTCTGTAGTCTGCGGCACTTAGTGGCAAATCCACAAAATTTAATGCCACATCTAATTTGACTCACCGACCAATGCATATTAGACAAATATTTTTAATTTTTGTGCTTAATAGATACCTTATATGGTAAATACTATAGGCATAAGCTTCCTAAGTTTTGAAATGAGTTTCTCTATCTGCTTTTTGTAGTCCAGGGTGAGTGAGGTTGGATAAGTGGCTTCACTTACCCTTTTGATCACTTTACGTGTATTTATGCAGTCACTGTTTGTACACTGTTTTGCACACTGTTTATGCACACTGTTTTATGCATTTGGTGATTTTACAGTGATGCAGAGAATTTTTGCTTCACTAACAAAGACTTCGTTTGATACATACCAAGAATTGAGTGCGTTAAAGTGATGCTGCAGTTTGTTAATCGGGTTATTAACATCCTGGTCAATAGAAATTAAAACAAAAATATCACCCGTAAAGAGAAAAATTTCGCATTTTTCAACAATGCCGGGAATGTCGTTTACATCGATTAGAAACAGCAGGGGACCAAGGACTAAACCTTGCGGTATCCCCCATGTTCAACCTTTAAAAAGTTACTTTTTTCGTTTTTGTCTCCGGTGCGGACTTTACGATCGCCCATCTTTTTTAAGCATGTTGTGGATTTTACCCAAAGTCCTAAGTTTTTGCTTTCATTAAATAAGACGCTATGCCCAGTAGTATCGAAAGTGTTCTATAGGTCTCTAAGAATTGCACCAGTGAGTTTGCCATCGTTCAGGGCTTGTGAAATAATTTCATTTAATGCCTTTAGTACATTCATTTATAGCATTCACCAGTGCTTCTGCTGCTGCTAAATCCATCTGTTTGTTCGAAAATTTGATATTCTATTTGCAAAGAATTTCTCAATAATCTTGTCAAGTAATATGTGAAGACGGTGCCAGTAGCACAAGCGGCAACAGTAAAGGCGATACCATCTCCAGAGAATAAAAGCAATTAAAATAAAAAAAAATTACGCCTTACTTTACGGTACAGTTGGATTCCACCAGGCTGGTGCCGTAAATTTAAACTAGCCAGTTAGAGACATGCGTGCAACAAGCGGTAGCATCCATGCTGCTGTTAGGAGTGCACAATTCCCAGTTCTTAATCTTGTCAAGTGTTGGTAGCAGGGAAATTGGTCCATAATTGTTCGTATCTGTTTTAGAGCCTTAAAAAAAAAATAGGTCTAAGCATTTGAAATTTAATCGTCCCGGCCGTGTTTCAGTTTCAATAATTTTATTTGCAAGTTTAGAAATAAAAATAGCAGAATTTGATTTAATTTTTTAAGTTGCTACAAATCTGGAAGCCATCAACACCAGCAGAATTTTTGTTTTTAATATTTGAAATACTAGAGCATATGATCTTAATTAACACATTAAGAATTCCCGTGGTAGCTGTATTACTTTCATTTTTTTGTTGTGATGTAAACACATTTTTTTTTGCTGGTGTATATTTTATTGATGTATTTTTTGCTGATGTATTTTTGTTGATGTATTTTTTGTTGAGAATTTTTGTTGATGCAACCCATTGCCAAGATTTGCTATAGATTGTGAACAACTTTGTTTAAGAATAGCAAATCTGTTATGGAAGGATTTTTTTTCCCAAATTTGGAACTTGATGTGCAAATTAGCATTAAAGCCATTTCTTACTTTATTTAATTTTTTTATTTTTTTTATTTAGAATAGATCTTTTTAAAAATTAATTTCTTTGAGCCTTAAGTCAGTCGAAGCAACTTAATGCTTGTATGGCCGAACCGGCTCAATTTTGAACATTACCAGACTGTTAGAGAAGAAGCAGTATCTGGTAAAGGGAGGTGCCAACCTGGGGGATTAGATCCGGGAAACCTCCGATCATCGTAGGGGCCGAAAGATTGGCCAGAATTGGCCAGAATAGTTCCCATAGCCGCTGAAGGAGCATGGTAGCCTCTCACTACTTTCTTTATTACATTCCTTACATAATTTTTAAGTTCTTTATACTCGGTTAGTAATCCTAGTACAGCAACTAGTCTTAATCCGACTGATTGTTTTCTAGGTAGTACACTGGCCATGTCCAGATGCTGCAGTGCACACTGCCACTACACGAATGGTGTACTACCAACTACACAACTACTGTGGAGGATGATTTGGTACACAGTGATGTGTCAATACACATCACTGTGTACCAAATCATCCTCCACAGTGCGCAGAGGCATCAGGTTGTATGCAGTCGGGAATAAACCATATTCAAACACTAGCACAAGCATTATTTTGCTGGGGAGGGCTAAGACTAGAAATACAATGCTTCATCACGAGCAAACTACCGCAAATACATCTAAAATGAACCTTTGACGAGTAAACTCTAGCAAATACTTCCAAAGGGAACCTTTGATAAGCAAACTCCCGCAAATACATCCAAAACTGATGAACCTTTGATGAGCAAACTCTAGCAAATACTTCCAAAGGGAACCTTTGATAAGCAAACTCCTGCAAATACATCCAAAACTGATGAACCTTTGACGAGCAAACTCTAGCAAATACTTCCAAAGGGAACCTTTGATAAGCAAACTCCTGCAAATACATCCAAAACTGATTAACCTTTGATGAGCAAACTCCCGCCAAATAATCCAAAGCGAATGTTTGATGATCAGACTTCCACACATATATCCAGAATAAACCTTTGATGATCAAATTTCGCATATATTTCCAAAACTAACATTTGACGAGGAAATTCCTGTAAATACATCCAAAACGAACCTTTGACGAGCAAATTCTTGCAATTACATCCAAATCGAACCTTTGATGAGCAAAATCCTTCAAATACGTCTAAAGCTAACCCGTGCCAAACAATTTCTCACAAGTACGTCCAAAACAAACCTTCAATGAGAAAACTCCTGCAAATACATCCAAAGTGAAGCTTTGACGAGCAAACACCCACAATACAAAACGAACCTTTAGCGAGTAAACTCCCACAAGTTCATCCAAAACGAACTTTTGACACGTAAACTCCCATGAATACATCCAAAACGAAGCTTGATGAGGAATTCCTTAAGGCAATGACGTAATATAGACATACGCATTTTAATTGTATTGAGAATTCACTAGTGTGGTCATTGACTTGATATCACAATCATTGGTTCTGGACATTTCCCTCTGTTCAGGCGCTGGAAGAGATAACCAGCGGTGAGATAACCTTCTTATCATATAATTTCACGGTCTCAGTCCGACAATGGGATACCTGGTGATAACAATGTCAATCGCACTTTTCCGAAAGCTATTGTTACGAAAACTAAAACAAGTTTATTGTTGTTGGGTGACGAGGTAATTTCTCATTTCCCGAAGGAGAACTTCGGAATTAAGCAACAATGCATGAACAATGCCCGCTTAAAACATATTCCAATAGGTCTATTGTTGTGTAGTTTTCGTTGTTGTCTGTTGGAGCAGTTTCTTATTTTCATTGTACGTCAAAGGGACACTTTGGAATCGAGGAAGAAGGCACTGAAACAAGTAACTTACTTCATTATGCACACACGGCATTAGCATTTAGGTTAATCATGCTCTTCACAGTTCTGTTAGTAATTTTTAATCACGTTTGTAACGTCGTTTTTAATCTAAAACAAGCGTAATCTTCACTAATTCATAAGCAGGAGTGGTATCTAGAGCAGGCGTGATATTACCCGTTTTCCGAGTGCTGAGAGCTAACAATGTCGAGACGCACAGCGTCGAGACATTGTTTGGATCTCAGCACGAGGAAAGCGGGTGATATCCTATTTATTACCCGGTTTTTGCCTCTCAGTCCGACGATTGTTGGCCGCGTTTGGTCGCGCTCGGTGAATGTGTGTGAGCTCCCGCTCGGTGATTATTGCAGGCGAAGCCATATTTCTTGTTCCTTTTTTTTTTGTTATGGCAAAAGAAGTTATGGAGTTGGAGGATCTGTTTGACTTATCGAGTAACCATGATGAGGGATCTGTTTGACTTATCGAGTAACCATGATGAGGACAATACGGACAATATTGGCTTATCAGGTGAAGCAGATGCTGCTAACAAAGACGATGGTAGTAATACAGAACAGCTAAGAGACATGTTTTTTGGTGGAACGAGTAATTTTAATGAAGGTTGCAACGTTATTTTCAATTTTAAGTATAGCCTACAAAATGATTTAATTAGCAAACTAGCATATTTAAAGTCTTAAAACGCATAATGCACTCGTTAATTTACTGTGGTTCATGACATTTAAATAAAAATACTTGCTTAATATTTTTTTTCATTATTTGGTTTGTGCCATTATACCATTCCCATTACCAGTCTATAATTCACGAATTCGTTAATTTGCTGTGGTTGCTGACACTTAAATAAAAAATTCTTTCGTAACTTTTTTAAAAAATGTATGTATTGCCGGTCTATAATAATCATGAATGTATCCGCCATATTGATGCAAGAAAGGACTGAGCGGCAAAAACCGGGTAATAAGTATAGTCTGTTCCACATTATGTTTTCAGAAAACTAACTGTATGACGGCACATTTTCTTCCACTACGAGTGCAAAAACATCTAAATATCCCACTCGTAGACTCTAACAGTAACTCAGTAGAGTCTTCAATTGTGATATCGACATGTTTTTGCACTCGTAGTGGAAGGAAACGTGGCATCATACAGTTAGTTTTCTGCAAGCATAATGTGGAACAGACTATAGTGCTGGCGTGATACAGTGAGCAGGCGTGATATCCTTCTCCTTCGGCATCGCAGTTCTAAACCATGGTTGCAATCCCGTCATGTTCCATTGTTAAAGGAGAACCGAGATCGTGAGGAGAGCCGTAGGGCTTCGGGCAGATGACCAAGAGTGGTTAACGCTCTTTTAAACCTTTTGAAACCCTTTGAGATCGTGAAATTCTTGGCATGCATAGTCCCAGTGTCATCAATGCGAATCATCTATAGATGGTTACCCACTCCCCTCTTTTCAACTTAGTAGCATGTGTGGTTTCAGTGCCGTCAATGCTAACCTGCTTTGATTATCAAAAGTCAGTTGTCTTTTCTGCCAAATCCTGTACATGGCAAAAACAATTTTCAAAAAATATGTTTACTCAAAAAATAAAATAATTCAGAATATGAGTTTTTTAAGTTTCTTTTATTTAGCATGTACATGAAGGGTTGTATTGAAATTTCCTGAGTTCTTTTTGGATAACCATATAGCATAGCAATAAAATAATAATTTGTGATGAGTCGAATTCATTTCTACCTCTTCCGTCTCCATTTCCGAGTTCTTCGCAAACTTGAGTAAACTTGAGTTGCTGCGCTTGACTGAAATATATTGGCAAAAAAATTAGACGTTGAATAGTAATCAATAATACCTTAAACCCAACATTTAGAGTATGTCCTATTAATTGACCAAGAAAACCAGTGTGAACGAGCAAATTGCAATGAAAAAAGTGAATGAAAAAGTGAATGAAAAAGTGAATGAAAAAGTATAAGCACTAAGAAATATTGATTAAAAATGGACAGTCAGTGTAACGAACACAAAATAAACAACTTGTACGTTCGAATCAACCCTCTCTTTGTTATCAAGGAATAAAAACTAAAAATGACGGCTAGGATGCCAAAGTAAAATACTTTAAAACCCATAAAAAACGCAAAAACTCGAAGCACAAGAATAAAATAATAAATAAAATAAACCTAAAGCATCTTAAAATCTGCAAGTTGGGAACCTGACCTCTTGCCTGATACTGCAGGTGAGAAGAGAGGATTGGATTTTTGCTCAGCAATTTATGTTGGTTTGCTCCGGTGGGAGAAACTGGAATTAACCAATTTTTGTAAAATCGGGACATATTTTTTTTAATATGTAGTTTTCCGGATAATATGGTTATGTACAGAAGGATTTTGCGTGAAAATGCAGAGAGTTTCCACATTTTAGCCTTGCGTTGTATTGTTTTTCATGAAATAAAATTCTCGTGTTCTCACGGTCAGGGGTGTGCCCTGTCTTTATCTTGTGTGCTGGACGAGTCAGTTTTTGGTTCGTTATTTTTGACGTCATAGTTGTGGGACGAGATTCTTCTGTACGAGTTCTGCTTAGTCGTTCTAATATAAGTGGTCATGCATGTCAGTATTTTTGCATGTAATTTGATACACTTCGTTTCTGGAAGTGTTTAGAGTGCATCGAGGTTTCTGATCGACTGGTACACCTGGGTTCGTGGGCGATTTAATATTTGGGTATTTGGAAGAGAAACAGTGCAATATCATGTGGGTCCAGCAGTTTCCGGAGGTTTTCAATGCATCCTCTGAATTATGTTAAAAAAAAGACTTTGATTCGGGTATTTGCATGAACGCAGAACTAAAGGCTCCACCAGAAGAAAAAAGGCAAGTACTGCTAATCGAACGCTGCCATTTTGGGGAGGCCTCGTGGCCTGCAAATTGGCTTCCCAACACGACTAAATAGGATATTTACTAAGAAAAACTTATTTCTGGAGATGATTTTAATCATTGTTTCACCAACGAGCCGAGTTTAATATGTGCTTTTATTGAGGAGACGATTTGAATGGGGTATTTACCAGGAAAAACGTATTTCTGGAGATGATTTTAATCATTATTTCATCAACGGGCTGAGTTTTATAATTACTGTTTCATCAACGAGTTTAGTTTAATAATTCTTTCCATCACGAGCTGAGTTAGTAATTGCTTCCATTCAACAGACGATTTTAATAACTGCTTCCATCGATTAGATCAGATTAGATTCTTTTATTGAACACTGTAGGTCTACATGCCCAAGCGCTCACTGTTAACTTAACTCCATAACTTACATCGTAAACTTCGACTTAATAATAATAATAATAATAGAAAATGTCGGCCAATAAGCCTATAGCTTGTTATTAGGCCCAAGCAGCAGATGTTAAGTGGAAGGTTTTACCACCATCAGGAACAGTTGTTTTTTTGCCGCATGAAGGAGGAAACCAGAGCACCCAGAGGAAACCCTCGTGCAACGGGCGGGAAACAACCGGAGAAAAACCCGTACATATACACTTCCCTTCTCAGGATCGAACCCGGGTCTGTGCGAAGCCAGAGATGTACAGCTGGGACCAGGATGCCTATCGAATCTGACCCCCAGTGCTCGCAGCTACCCGTGCACCCTGGCCGTAGCCACACCACCTAAAAACCATTCGTATCCACCCCAAACCACAACTTTTCCCATATCCTATTCTCTAGTAAAAATGCCGGGTAGCCTGCAAAACATTATGGTTTTCCTTCCATCCAGTAACTGAGATTAATAATCGTTTCCATGGAACCCCGAAGGACCCCTGGGATAGTAATTCCCCAGGGATCCTGATCAAAGCAAGCAGTAACAGCCCATTGGTTATTGTCCTCGTCTACAAATCAAGTTAATTCTGGTTCGCATCCTGCAATACTGATCTGGCTTAAAAATAAAATCACCAGGATTAATTCGTGACTTAAAAGTTTATCTTTTAAGTGGATCATTCATTGGCTTCATGAACACGCTTCGTAAAGTTTTACCTACGTGGCTTTACGAAACTTCCGTACGTAGGCGGCCAACATGTGTGCAAGAGCAGTACAAAACAGAGTAATTATCATTTTACGACAACTCTCCAGAAGTTTAATTTTCAAGTACACAGTTCGATTTTCGCAATGTAATTAAACAATGGTTGCGAAAGACGAAAATCTTGAAAAACAAACCCATAAAAATTAATTCTGTTTTAACAGCCGGATTTTGTTTTCCTATAACAGCTAGCCTATACCCATTTTTCCTTCAGTGACAATTTTAATAACAAAGATCATCCGGTATAATTAACTTGTAATTTATATTAAATCCTATTTGCTTTCACACCGTTTCATTACAAACTATGACTTAACAAAAACACAGAAATACGCGAAAATGACCTTCAGTTTCCTCAAAACACCTTTTTTTTTTTTATATATACACCTAAAAACCAAGAATTTAAGAAAACAGCAATACAATAATAATAAAATGGAATTTACCACCGTGGATGTTTACCCGAAGGGATGTCTGACACCGGGACTTTAAGACGAAAATATTATTTTACAATTACTGTGTCCTCTTCAAGAAGCGATTAAAATAAAGCCTATTAATCATTCTACGAAATTCAATCACATTTCGGGCATTTACCGTTTTCGTGACTGGAGCATTCCAAAATATTTACAACCCGAACCGAAAAGAAATATTTTCTGTCAGGTGCGTTAGCACTCGACATGTTTTTTTATCTGTCTCCATCGGTTGGGGTGTAAAAAGGGTAGCGCGTGGTTCGTTCTTCACGGCCTCGTACCCTTAAGAAGGCTAGACGTTATTTACAAAGGTCGCAATAAGGGGGGGGGGGAGATGAGGCTTAATGGCGCGTCGACAGGTTGGTCATTAGCGCCAACCTCAGTCACAGTGCAGTGGTCGCAATAAGGGAAGGTTATAGATGGAGAAGGGGGGGTCGAACGCCTAAAAGAGGCCCGTGATCGGTTCATTCCCTTTAACTCTGACGGCGTTCTTGAATGGATGAAAAATAGAAGGACGGGTTAACCACAAAAAAATGCCTCACTGTTCACGATTATTAGCCCTTGGTTTGACCGACCAAACATTCACAGTTACACAGCCTCGTCTTGTCTGCACTCGCAAATCCAGAGTCCCTCGATCAGTATCCAGTGAAGACCTCTGTTCCCGTCTCTCTTGTAATGTCCCAATGTCAAGGCAATCGATGTATTCATATGAGGGAAAAATCCGTTGAACGAGAATAATATATAATGTGTCTCGTTATTGAAGGCTATTCACTTAATATTCTCCTGTGACTGTAACGTAGGGTTGCTCTTGGCATTCACAGGCCTAATCGTAGGTTTAGAGTTCCATAGGCCTAACATTGGAGTTTGTACTAGGCAGCCATTTTGTAAAAAGGCTTATTCCCCTTGCTTGGGTTTATACCGTTGAGATCTACGTGTAAAGGGCGTCCACTCGGTAAGAGAAGTCAAGTGAGAAGAGAAAAGACAACAATGGGAGAGGGGAACAATAGGCAGGACAACAGCGACAGAGTCTGGTCCTGTGAGCGCCATCATTTTAATGATATTGTTGGTCTCTTTTACGGTAACAATAGTAGGGGATACGTTGTTCAAGGATGAAGTCGGTTTACAGAGTTCAAACAAATAGGACACTACCGACATAACAGTAAAGTATTGTTGCTTCATTTCACATGGTTACAGCCTTGCCAAAATTACTATTGCCGCCGGCCGAGGATTTGGTGTTATAAGGATAATTTAGGAAGCCTTATTATAGTACTTATCGGTAAGTATTACCGTATTTACAAGTGGTTGTTATGTTACATTTCCAATTGATAAATGCTTAAATTAATGCGTTGCCGTTTGTGTAGACCGAGCAGTATTAATGAGTAGAGAGGGAGGGAAGGTAGTGGCACGAATTCACGCTGGTAAGTTTCCCCACCATTTGATACTTTATATTCATTCTCTGCGAATAATATTCGTAATATTCGTAATGTTTTGTGTCGCACACTATTAGTATTTTGGCATTCGGCGTGGAATCAGCGTGGGGGCGTGACATTTTCGACAGGCAAAATTTGAACTCTGAACCTCCAACTTCAAAGGATGCCCTCTAGTGGAATGGTGTCTGTTGGCCAAATCAAAAAAAAAAAGGAACGTCAACAGCAGTCAGATTTGTTAAATTTTTTAAAATTGAGAAAGTGATCAAATTTTATTCTTCGGAGTTCCAGCAGTTAGTGCTTAGTTTGTCAGAATGCAGCCACCCCGAAAACCCACGTTGTACCGAAACACACATCTAATCCGTTGAGAAACATCAGTTTCAATATCGGGTACGCTTGTTTCGAAGGCCACTATTGGCCAAGATTTCCTCTTTCTGCTTGGTTTTGCAGAAAATCCAAAAAATCTCTATTTTCGTCAACAGACTTGTTATTTTAGTTTTCTGTACAGCCGAAATGGCAGGGAAGACTGTAGCAACGACTTTGTCCGTCTGTCCGTCCATCGCCTTTTTCAGTGGTAGTCGAGTAGAATTAAAACACCATTGTTTCCTTATAACTAATAGGCTTTCTCAACGCAACTCGATGAAATAATAACGGTTGATCGTCGCATTTAACAACTACACGAAGACACACAACCGTCGAAAAACAAAATGATTTCGTTAACGACGCAAATTAGCGTCATTAAAAAAACTCTCGACACCGTGATGCATGAATGAATAGGCATATACTCTCGAACCCAATTCTCCGTTACCTGCTGCTTACGAAGCTGAAACGGCACGTACAAATTAGGCCTAAAACCTGACAGTTACGGCGAAAATATAAAATTAGGCCTAAAGTTAACACATTTTTAACCGGCATTTGTGATGGTTACTACTCTTTTAGATTATATAATGGAGATCGGTGTTGCAGTGCGTGATATAGAGGTGTGCGTCTCAACATTTTCCTTGAAAAAGTGGCGGAAGTGGTGGAAGTGTACAGAAAACCGGTAGTCTCTGCAGCCGCTTGCTTCATTGTCGTGTTAGGCCTTCGTAGGTGTTGTCAATGAATTAATACCACAGCAAAAATGGGAGCCCTCTGACACGTAAAAAAATTGCAAGGTATGCAACAACACCGGTATTAATTTTCGAGAACCGTATTTTAGTGTCACAATATACACAAAATCTAAAATTTCACAGGTGGGAAACCAACCCCAACCAAGTCTGGATGCGGCCATATTGGAAAATCACACTTCCAATATGGCCGCATCCAGGCTCGGTTGGTGATGGTTTCCCCACCTGTGAAATTTTAGATTTTGTGTATTTTGTGACACTAAAATACGGTGTCGAAAATTAATATAGGTGTTCTTTCAGCTGTATTTAGAGGGCTTCCATCTTTGCGTCCTATCAAACCCTCGCAATGCTTCTTTGAGTTAATGCGATGTATTGGTTTGCAAAAGGTTTTGTCATTCCATTGCCATCTCATCCGTAACGTTTTGCACCTATATTTTCTTCTCTACAAAAAGTTGTTTACCTAGGTTGCTACTTCGTAGACTTATCACCTTGCTACCAATTCTAATGTTTATGATCATCTTTAGGTTCTTCCCCTTGGTTTGGGTCGTCTTCGTGTTCTTCTGCTTGTTGGTTTGGATCGTCTTCTTGGATTGGATCATCCTCTGGAGGTGGATCATCCTCTTGGGGTGGAGAATCTTCTTGGCGTATATCCTCTACTGCGTTTCGATCTTTTACAACTACAGCTTCCTCCTTGTATTCATCACCTGAATTTCTCTCATCTACTCCTATTTTTCCTGCTTGTTGGCACTCTCCCACATCTGCGCATGGGTCACTAGAGGTCGCCACAGCCATGTTGTCCCACAGGCCCCATTGAATTTCACTCCACTTTATCAAGTCGCCTTTATTTTCGCATATGTACGCATATGCAACTGGAAAGACGAAAAAAAATCATTTAAACGTCAGTATATTCGATTAATCCAGAACAAAAACAGCAAAGGAAAATCAAGTTTTCCACAACCCGAAATGCTACAACGAAACACATAAAAAAAAAACGACACCAACAACACCATTTTCAAGCCAATACCATAGAGTTAGATATATTGTTATATACACCAATACAATAAACGAACATCTAAAGTGTGCGCGGCCTATCTTGAGTTCGCCGCAGAACGAACACCGATAATCGACTGTACGTTTTTGGCAGCAGAGTGCCTTGTTGATATCCAAGATGGTTACAGAAACAATGGCGGCCGTCGCTTCCTCCAAGAAGACGTAACCGCTCGTAAAATACTTCCAGGACTCAGGATACGCCGCGCACATAATAAGAACTACGCTACATTTAAAGGATATGGACCGAAAACCGATGGCATTATATGACTATGTCACAAGAGCGCGCCAGTTCCCGTGGGCAATGTTTTATAATGTCCAAAGGTTGTTGGTTGTTATCTATTATAATGGCCATTAATACTGCAATGGAAAAACACGAGCGCCGCTTCAGTGCTTTCGTTGGTGAAAGGGAAGTTCGTCCGACAATGCACTGACACGAGCGCCAATTCGAACCAACCATAGAACAAACGGGAACATGACGCCAACAAAACAATGCTGAGTTGCGCCTCCCTTTGTAGCCTACAATGATTAAACAAAGTTTTAGCGGTTGGTTGAGCCATGGTTTTTTCGATCAGCGTCTTTTGGGTAAAGGTTGGGAATCTTTCATTCTACGCACGTCAAAAACTTCATTTACGCCAAAATAGTTTTCAGATGGCGCTCGCAATCGCAAGCGGCAATAGTATTTGCTAAAATAGCATTGTTTTGAGTTACGGATTGCT
>JAHWFP010138324.1:0-19621 GCA_023313725.1 Lithobius niger | reverse complement strand
AAAATAATCGTAGTTGTGTTGCCATTTTGAACAAGGTAGGGTTCATGAGAAAAGATTACGTTAAATAATGCTTTCATAAAAGCCTAGGCAAAAGATTAAATAAACCAGCTTTTGTTTTTAAAATGCTATAACGCATAAAAATTTAAATGTATTATTGCAGCCGCAGATAATAACGCTAGTGTAGTCAAAGTTTTCATAGTTGCTAAAATCATCACCTTAGTAAAATAAAAACATTGAAGACGTTATAAACATGTAAACTACAGCACTAAGCTAGTCGGCTTTATGCCTAGAAATAAATTCGAGAAATACAAATAAATATTTACATGTTTGTAGAAAATGGCGACGGAAATTGCGTGCGTCGGCGCTCAGTTTGAGCACTTGTTCAAATGAAGCTGTAGACCAAGGTATGGTGAAATTTCAAGTTCTGTTTTCACAGGATGTTAGATAAAGTTCAGGTTTATTAAGAGCTGCAAAGTAGAGTCGATGAAGTCCATTTTCCAGGGAGATATGAATTTTTAAACTTGGAAGTAAAAAATAGGCCTAGCGCTTTTTGGCGCTAAGAAAAAAAAAGTGTCCCTGAGTTGTTGATGGTTGGTGTCGGGTCTCCTAACCAATCGACAGGAATTTTAGGCCTTATGCCTTTACAGATGATTGACTGATTTTAGTGCAAGAGTTGCTAAAGCTTTCAAAGACTATTTTACATTCTGCAAGGGTCATGTTTGTAACTTAAAGAGTTGGGATAACTCACTCAGACTTTTTCTAGTCCAAATTGTAATGTGAACTTTAACTTTAGGTTCAGTGTCAATTTAATTGTAAATCTTGTGCTTTTATTGTAAAGCCCCAGTTTTGTTTTTCGTAACCAACTAGTTACTCCGTGTGTATAAATCTTGTCATGTTTTATTAAAACAGAAAAGTAAGTTGTTTGGAATAACATTTTTGACTTCGAGTCCAATTTAATTTGCAAGGGTTATTTTAATTACAAAACCATTTTTATTCTAACTCCGAAGTAGGCAATTAGCTTAATTACCCATCGTGGTGGCAGTGAACCATGATTAGATAGGTCTTCATAACTTAGGTAGGACGCTGACGCTCTTCTCCTAATTGTGCAGTAGACACGCTATGCTGTTTTCACAACTCAGTAAAAACCGCCACTAATGAATTCATCTAAAATATCCACAAGCACGCCAGATGTCGGTGCTATAGACAGTAGGCACCTCAAGACCCTGTAAGCGCCGCTACAGTTGTGCACTAAAATAATGCTTTCTGTGAGTTTACATTAATATTAATTTCGATTAGAAACGAAATGGTGTTCGCAAGGAACTCTGTTTACAAACCAGTATCACACTGATGTCAGTTAACAGTAAGTTAAATTAAAAAGATATAACTTTCTAAGTAATCGTTGCTATGTATTGCCCCATAACAATCTTTCACAAGAAAAATGTACTGTAGGGAATTAAAACATTTGCCTAATCATTAAAAGAACTAAGTTTGGATCTACTACTTACTTCCTGGCATGGCAGTTGTGATGCGGTGGAAAACATCTCAACCCCCCGACGACGAGCGTAGTGACCAGTTTGATTTCTATCTGAGCTATGCTATCGATTCTTTTTGTTGCTGAGGCTTTATACATGAGGGTCAGATCTAGCAGACCAAAGCTGCCCTGGCTACGGGCCACCTGATTAGCTGAGAGCTTACAAGAGAGTGAATCTAGAGAGCTGATTGGTGGATGCGTCATTTGAAATTGAAGATTCACTAGCTTGGAGGTTGAGATTTTGTATACAGGGTGGTCCACAAAAAAACTGACGACCCTACATTTTCTAAGTCCAACTTTACCCCTCAAAACAAGAAGAGGACAGAAACCAAATCTAATGAAACCGGAAGATTTCTGTCCTATCCTGGTTCTGAGGGGTACTAACTAGAAAAGTTGGACTTAGAAAATGTAGGGTCGTCAGTTTTTTTGTGGACCACCCTGTGTAATGTCGGCTTGCCGAAAAACGATTGGAGAGGATACATGACTTCCAAAGATCAAAAAACTCGTGGAACATTTTTTTTCTTGAGCGCTTCAAACCTCAAAAAGACCTCGGTCTTATACCTTTCGCCGAATTTTTAATAATGGACAGAAACGGCCCATCTTGGAACCCTTTAATAGACCAACACTTTGTCTAAGTCTTCAGGAAGCCCGATCTCAAGAATTCCATCCTGAACTTTCATTATCGTCATTTGAAAACGACTCCAAAACCAACGCACCGCTCCTTCATCATGGCAGCCATTATTTGAAACTTGTATCTTGTATTTTCGATTTTCTTCACTTTTACTTTAGGGCAAAAAGCCCGAAAACACTAGCTTAGTTGTAGTTTAGGAGGGGCTTCCATTTATGGTACTTAACCTCACATACATGTCGATACAGACAACTTTTACAGCGTGATATTTTTTATTGTGTTGAACTGCAGCAACTTCTATGAAACATTTCCACAACGGTCGTTACCTGTCTTGTAACTTTAAAGTTAATCATCCAACTTAACTTGATGCATTATAGCATTCACTGAGCTAGTCTATATAATCATTTTGTACTGTATTTAATAATCTTTTGCCCCCAAAATGCTACCATTAGTCCGAAATAATTCGACATCGGACACTAATTTTTGTGTATATATGTTTGTTTTAAATCTCTACCTAAACCCGACTGGACCCATCCGAAGTCAAACTGTGCTTAAAACTTCGAATCCCCCCCCCCGCGGCCAGGGGGGGGGGGGGGTATAACACGGCAGTTTTCAGTTGAAGCTTATTTCATCTAATAGTAATGCTTTATGCATTACCCAAGCCAAAGTACTAAGCTTTAACAAGAGCCTATTCACGATGCAATCATGTAAATACTTATGTAATAATCAATATTTTAACGTAAAGGCCTTTTCCCAAAGTTCACTTGAGTAAAACTCAAACTGGCCTATCTTTACATGTCCCTACTCCTTCAAACAGCTCTACACCAAGTCCCTTTGTTCAACTAACTTCTCCTCCCACTTTCCATTGTTCTCCTGGCCCTCGGGAGTGGAGATGGCGGGAGTGGCTCTCTCGGGAGTGGAGATGTCACATCCGTGGTTGCCATGCCGTGCAAAATGGTAGTGGTTGTAAGTAACTAGTTTAACTTTAGAAGTTTATCTTTAGGACCCCCCAATTCTAAATTTATAGTCTAAATTATATTAACCTCTAGCTTAGAGTCTTTATGGTTGGTAAGCCTTATTGGCATTGCTGGTCTTTACCACCATGTTAGAGTAGACATCGCTTCCTAAAAAGCCAGTTTCATTCTTTGTTAATTACTATAATGTAAGCAAAGGGACGGTTTGATCTTCGTGGAAAAATAACTGTTGGACGACTTGAAAACTACAGTTGTCAAATATAGTTGTAACTTAGCGGACGCGGTTCTGCTTGCTGGGTATTCCAGGATTGGAACCCAAGATAAAAATGCTTTTTCTAATCTAAATTAAGAGTGTTTAAGGACAGACATCGTGGTTCTTGATTTTATGTGAATTTCAAATATAAATTATTTTATTTCGTTTTTGCAAAACTTGTAAAAGCCTAAACTAGTGAACTCAAATGTAAAGTGTTTCTTTTTCATTATTCTGATGTTTTAAAATAAAAACTAAGAGTTTTTAAACCTCAGGTTCGTTCCCTAGTGGATTAATTGTTTTTAAGTGTAAACTATTATGTAGCCCTTTTAGCTTTTATACTTCGTTTAAGCAATTAAATTATTCCACCGTTGGTGGCAGTGTAATTACCGGAAGCATTCAGGTTAGGCCTTAGTTAGGACCCGACGCTCCATCCCCTACGCCGGGACTGTTGCCCATGCTGTGTTATTGAACGTAAAAAGTCGTAATAACCACACAACCTGATGCTAAGAAGTACTTGTCAACCAATGATGTCGGGGGCGCTACAAGCACCTCAGCCGTCGTAGCGTCCGTCGCTACACCTGTATGGTAATACAAATTTGTATGGCAACAATGGTCAGTGGGGTAGAGTAAACCCGGAGTTATATTAATAAAAGTAAAGTTTCAAATAAATAAATAAGTTTTGGAATATACGAATGCTGAAACTCATTTAAGTAAGTTAAAGTAAATAAAGGAAGCAATTTACATTCAGTATAAGATTAAAATGGGCATTTTACGTTGAGGTTTCATACTGTGTAAAATTGGAGTAAAAGTTCAACTCGCTCAATTTTCAATCCTTTCCTAGGATCTTCAGGCGTAAAAATGTTATTTACACTATTTACACATTTCATGAAGTTTGGAGCAGTACGTCCCATCCTTCTTCCTTGCGTGTCGTAGTTTGCGGTGGCCGTTCTGTGTGTTTGAATTTAAGTTTTATGGCCCCTGTTGTGATTGAGCCGGCTCGTGTCTGCTTTAGTGCAGGGATGGTTTTTAGTTGAAGGTAGTGGGGGACGAGTGCTTTTATATTGCTGACAATTGGTGTGATTGCAGAATGTTGATTTTTGGAGATCTTTGGCGATTGCAAGCCTGGCGTAGTGTTTCTTCTCTTTAAATAGGATTTCAGGGCTTTCAGTGCAGGGCACTTCTGACATTAAAATCGGCATTTTACCACTTCAGTGCGTACTTATAGTATTCTTGATGTGTAATTTTTTAACTTGTTACAGGGACCTAGTTGCCGAGCTTCCCTTTGTCTTGATGCATCCCAAGCCTGAAGATGAACCATTACCTGTTGCACGTCCTCCCACAAGGAATGATGGCTCTGGCGTTCCTGTGGATACCAATCTCATTGAGTTAGAGTATGTTAAAACCTAGTGATTAGAAATTGTTGTTTCGCTTAGTTTCATTTGAAATGTGTTTCTTCAGTGTTGTAATCATATTTAAATTTATTTTAATTGATGAAGGCCATTTTTTGGGATCATAAGGAATTGAAATCTCATGCAATTCAAAATAATAAAGACATGTTATGACTGCCCTTTAAAGGTTTCTCAGCTATAGGCTCAGCTTTACTAACTAAATAGTGGAATGCTCTGACATTAATTACTTAATAATTAAGAAATTGAGGTACCAACATGATCTAGTGTACAGGAGCACTCTGTCAAAGCTTGGAATCTTTCGTACATCCAATATTTTACGAGATACAGTCAATTGAAATACAGTGACCTGATTTTTTAATGACTTGCATTGAATGGCTTTTATATCTACGTAACATTATTCATTAATTAACACTGGCCTCTGTGTTAAACTCTCAACTTTGAGATTATAACTCCGTCAAAAGTTGTAGCGGTGCTCACAGGTCCTAGAGGTGCCTACTGTTCTGCACCGACAACTGGTGTGGTTTCGGGAAAGTTAGAAGTACTTCGGGTGGCCGTTTTTACTTTTGCGGAGTTTAAACAAGCATGGCAGTCACTACTGCACGGTTAGGAACAGAGCGTCTATGTCCTATCTAAAGTTTTAGTACTATCTAATCGTTTTTGGTTCACTGCCACCAGGTGGGTGGTTTAATTGCTAACCTTAGACTTTAAATAAAAAGAGTAGATTTTAATTAAAACACTAGCAAATTAAATCTCTCTAGAAGCAACTGAGTTTAAAACTCTACGTTTTAATAAACAGGGGGAATGAAATACAATTTACATTGGCAACTAGTCTACAAATAGCTTTACATGAAAGCACACAAGTAATTTACAGAAAATAAATTATCGGCAACGAATTTACATTTAAGAAAATTCACACTTACAATTTCGAATAGAAAAAGTTCTTTTGGTGTCACCTTAACACCTCTAAGTTAGAAACTGCACTCTCACAAATTTCAGTCTTAGTCAAAGTTTAAGATTTTGTTTCAAGGCATCTTGCACAAGATCAAATCTACTCTTTCACATTGAGCCAAGCTAGCAATAATCAGGGCCCTACCATCGAAGTCGTGCTTCTGTAATTATGCTACAGGACCTTGGTGAATCTAAAATAACTGTTTGAGTACGCTATGTAGTACAAACAGAAAGAAAGCCGGTTTTTGGAAAGGGGATCCTTAAACCCTTAAGTTATGGGAGGGGAGACCAGAAAATGCCGATGGTTTTAACTACCCATAATCACGAAACTCAAGTCAAACGTTAGTTTAAATCTTTAAGTTAAAATTTAGAATATAGTTCCGAAAAATTAAAATAAAGCTAAAACTAGTTTTCTAAACTACTACCTTGCCCGGCATGGCAACACTCGGACTGGGGACATCTCTGCTCCGACCGCCGTAGTAACGTCTGACTTGGAGTTAAGCCAATGCTGTAGATGCAGTCCCTCAGGTCTGTTTTATACCTGCTGCCTGCCTGCAGGTAGGAGGGAAACCGCGGCCCTGTAGGAGAGCGACGGAGGGGGGGTGCGGGGTAGACGGATGCCTCGAGGAGGAGAGGAGTCTGACTCTAGCCGACCAGGCTGTCACTACCGGAAGTTGACATGGCAGCGCGGACGGGCAGGGTAGCCTTGGACTCTGATTGGACAGGGATTGAAGGAGCTTGGATGGCAAAGGGAATTACCGACTTTGGGTGTTTTTAGAGGCCTTAGCTTGAGAAGTGCATTGAGTTAAACTCGTAACAATGTGAAAATAGGCCTATATATTTTTTTATGAAACTACAATGCTATGCATTGCAACCATTGAAGGAAGGGGGGGGGGGGACGAAGTGTTTTGCTCAATTCTTTAAACAAACGTGATTTTTAATAGTAGGAACGTTACTATGGTCGGAGCCCTGGAAAAAAAATACAAGATAAAACACTTTTGGAAAAATTGTCCGGTAAAATTCGAAGGAAAGTGTTGCCGAACTCAGTAGTGTTTAGAGACCTAGTTTTTGCTAAACTGTTGCCCAATTAAATTAAATAAAAGGTTAAATATACCAGCTTATTCCCTGAATGCTATAACGCATGAATATTGGTGAAACATTATTGCAGCCGCTAATAATAAAAATTACAGTCGAAGTTTCGAATAACTTGGCCTTTGCTAAAATAAAAACATCAAGTGTTGGGGTTTCAAATACATGTATGTGAGGATAAATCCTCCTAAACAACACTAAGCTGGTTGGCTTTATGCCTGCAAAAGAAATAAAGTAATTACAAGTTTATTTACAAGTTGTTGAAAATGGCGATTGAACATTTGCGTGCGGCGCCGGTCATTTTGGTGACTTTTTCAAAATGTTGTAGAAAATTATTGGAGTGGAAATTTAAAGTTCTGTTTGCGCAGAAGTCTTGGGAAAGTGTAGGTTTATTAAGGGCCGCAAATTTCAAACGTTTTGGTCCATTTTTCATGAAGATTTGGTGTTCTGAAAACGGAGGCCATTATAGGCCTAATGAGCGCTAGCGAGCGCTAATGAAGAAAATATTGTTCGTTGCGAAAACGATAAACCCTTTGATCTTTTGAGCAGAGGTCTCCTCTCAAATCTGTTAGTGAAGACTAGCTTCTTTACAAAGTAAACATATTTGAACCAAATTTGGAATCTAGCCTTGACTAGCTGCCTGCAGTCCAAAAATTATGCAATTCGGTCTAGCCAAACCCGAGATACAGAGAGGGGCCAAATAGACAACTTCTTGTTCTTGGGCTTGTTCTTGTTCTTCTGGGGATGTACCTTTCGTCTGTCCTCTCTACAGGTCAAACTATTTGTCCTATAAAGCTTGTTCTTAGCTCATTTTACGGGTATTGCTCCATAGATGTACCCTTTCCATAAGGCCTTTTCTAATTGGTGAAGTGGTTCACGGGTTACGGAGTTCTGAACGACCAGAACAATGCTAATTAGCAAACGCCAGCTGCAAAACGTAGGCTGAAGATTAAAGGATTTGTTTCCATTGTTAACACTGGCGATAGCCAGGTTACCCATGTGAGCATCCTCCGTAAGATCTTGTAAGATCCTTTAAGTTCTTACAGGGGTCCCGCAAGATTGCAAAAAGTAAGATCCTGCAGAATCCTTTAGGATCCTGTAGATTCTTAGCAGGATCCTAAAGGATCCTACAGGATCTTTCATAAGATTAGGTGCATGATCCTATAGGATCTTGGCACAAGGTCCTGCAGGGTCTTACAGGATCTTAGCAGGATCCTACAGGATCTTGTACCAAGATCTTACAGGACCTCCTGTAAGAATTTAAAGAATCTTAAAATAGGATGCTCATGGGTAGTAAGGGTCAGCCTACGGTCTCTGTGTTAAACTCTCAGATTTGACCATCAACTGCACTGTTTTACAGTTTAGCTACAATTCTAAAAATAACACGAATTAATAAACAAATGTAAACGCGGTCTCGTATC
The DNA here is from genome assembly GCA_023313725.1 of Lithobius niger. NCBI lineage: Eukaryota > Metazoa > Arthropoda > Chilopoda > Lithobiomorpha > Lithobiidae > Lithobius > Lithobius niger. The sequence goes on along the minus strand of JAHWFP010138324.1, from coordinate 11,368 downwards.
AGACGCTCGTGGTGAGAACACCTTAACACCACCGAAGAAAAAACCTGAGGGCAGTATTCTTCCACACCAGAAGAACAATCGTCTATATGGCGATTTCACTTTAAAATGTAAATAATGTATATTTTTTTAGGCATAAAGCCAAAACACTTTTCAGCTTAGTTGTGTTCTAGATGTTGTCAACACACAATATTTTTTATTTGTAACAGGCGACGACTTTGTTTATTTATGAAAAATGTCCGATGTTCAAACCTTTTTAAAATCTAACCTAAACTGCACTTAGCCCTTTAAAAACTAGCTGAAACATTTTAATCTTTTGATTTGTGCACTTATTGCATTTTGGTAAATTTAACTTCTTGCCATGAACCCCACCGGAGCTCCAATGTTTATGTTTGTCTATTTTTATGGACCCAGTGTATGATTTTATGTTTATTTTTAATAGGTTCTCCATCCAAACTCCGACCGTAGTGAACCTCTAAAAACGTAAACAAACTAGCTTTCCTTCGTTAAAAACATGCCTTGTATATAGCAATCCGTTTCCCAAAGTCAAATGTTTATTCTGTGCATTACACTTCGTTCCCCCCCCCCCCTCCTTCAATAGTTGCGATGCATCACATCGTAGTTTATTTTAATAGGCCTAAAAATCACGTTGTTATGAGTTGAAAACTCACTTGCACATTCAAAGCCAGCCCTCTAAGTTTCCAAGTCGGCAATTCCCTTTGTCAATTCGAATCTATCCAACCAAAACACTGCTTCAATTCCGTCAGCCAGTCAGAGCACTCCAGCTACCCCGGTCGTCCGGGCTGCCACTCCAACTTCCGGTAGTGACAGCTCGGCCGATCTAGGTCAGTCTCTCCTCCTCCAAGATGTCCGCCTCCTGTTCCCCGCACGTCCCCTCCGAAGCTATCCTCGGCGTCCGCGCCGACTTCCGGTAATGAGTATACAACCCCAAACCCAGAGACACTCGTTAGCACAGCTCAAGGATTCTCAAAGCTAGAGGTCACTACGCCGGTGGGGAGTGGAGATGCCGCGGTCCGATTGTTGCCATGCCAGGCAAAGGTAGTGGTTCGTATCGTACTTAGATTAGCTTTAAAAGTTTATTTTTTGGAAACTCCATTCAAAATTTATAGTTTAAACTTAACTTAACCTCGTAGCTTTAGAAGGTAAATTTATGGTGCGTCAAGCCAAACGGCATTTCAGACGTTGGCGGCCGTAATTTAAGGGTTCACGGTCCCTTACTAAAAACCAGCTTTCATTATTTTGTTTTTTTAAACGCAGTTTAAAGTAAACAGGGACGGTTTGATCTTCGTGAAGGGTTGCTTTGATTAAACGCTCGGATCCACTTTATATGTAGCCGAGGCTTTATAATTTAAGGAGTTGACTTATCAACAGCAACTCTGTGAGGTTTAATGCTTAGTTAATTCACGGTTGAAACATAACTGTTATTTAGGTCTACTATTACTTGACAGCCGAGGCTGTTCGTAATTTAGAGGGCCCTTTTGCGAAATCCCCTTGTGCCTACTCAACTCACTTTTTCTATTTGAAATTGTTTTACGTGAACCTCGTGTTGGTTCTAGTGTCGAATTTAATGTAAATTCCCCCTGTATTTTACAACCTAAACTAGGTGTAAAGTTACCAAATGTAATTGTAGTGCGCTATTTTTATTCATGTTTGTTTAAAATAAAAACCAGGAGTTTTTCTTAAACGTCCGTCAGTTTATTCGCTCGTTGTTTGCTAGAAGTAAACATGTAAGATAATTCTCTTAAACTTAGCTTAGCTAGCCTAATTTTCCCACCTTGGTGGCAGCGTTACCGCTTATTATTACAGTTAGCCTACAATATTAGGACATGTGTAGCTCCATTCCCTACGCCGGGATTGTAGCTATTGTGCTTATTTGAAACAATAAGTACCCAAAAGTAATAGTAAGAAGATCAAGTTACACCAGGCGACCGGCGATGCTACAAGCACCTACTCCGTCGTAGCATCCGCCGTTACAAATGGTGGCAGCGGTGGGATGAACAGGTGCTGTTCCTTCAAGCTTTTCCCCCCTGCCATGCTACTATGCCATTTGTGTTGAACAATTCTTCAACAACAAAGATGTCAGTTACTCCGAAACCATAGTCACAGAAGTAGACGCCCGCATTGTAGTCAAAATCAATGCCGAAGCAGACGTCAGCATTGCCGCTAAAATCAATGCAATTCTCGATGTCCGCACTGCCGACAAAAACAGGGCCCGTCATCAGCGCCCGCAACTGAGCTGTTCCGGAGCCGGGAAGCAAGGATCGTAGATGCCCCCCCCCCCTCCCCGTCTTGGAAATCAACAAGCCGTGGACCGTGAACAGCGAGGAGGATTTCACCACTCGTGGGAAGAAACCTCCGTCTCCGTATTCAGTGGACCTTGGACAACGCCAACCATCGTCACAGTGAAGTAGGCCTCAACAAGACGTCCTACTGCAAGTAGAACTGTACTAGCCGATTCATTCGTCAGGTGGGAAGTTTGGATTAGGACTAGACTGACCGCACAGTGATTGTGTACGGGGTAAGTGTGCATAAGATATGCTTAAGGCCGCCAAGCCGAGTGTTATGATTAAGAGCCTTTTAGGTATTTTAGTTGTTTATACACCTGAGTGCTAGGAGGTCTAAAATAAGTGTATTTCTTGCTAAAACTTACGGTAGTTGGGAGAGAAGTGTTTTTAGTAACTCGCTCTGCTCAATTTAAAAGTAAAATTAATTTGCGGCTGCATTTTAATGAAGTTTCATTTATAAGAGTTTTATTTTGAAGCTTAAAGTTAAAAATGTCCAACATGGATGATTTTGAAGTTGTCGTTAAAGACATTCAGTATAAAGACTTGAAAAAAGCCTGTTTAAAATTAGGCCTAACTGTTAGTGAAACCCGTCGCGAATCGGTGACTATTTTGAAAAATGCTGTCGAGGAAGAAAAGATTTCCGTTGATGATCTCTCTGACGAATTAGCTCCGGCTATAGAAAAAAGAGAGGCAACCATCCTACAAAAAAAGGAGTTAGCGGCCAAAGAGCAAGAGCTCGCGCTGAAAGCCGAAGAATTAAGGTTAAAAGCAGTTGAGCTAGCCGCCGCCGACAAACGCATGGCGCATGAACTAGCGTTACGGGACCAAGAGGCCCAAATCAGGGATCGTGATGTTCATTTAAAGGAACAGGAGGCACAAATTAGCGAACGCGCTAGTGCTCGAGAATTAATAAAATTAGATAAGCAGATCGAACTAGCTAGGCTAACGGCTGCAAATCTTAGTGGTAATTCCAGTCCAAGTAGTGGTTCTGTAACTCCCCCAAATCATAGTGTTCCCGTAAACAAACCGGGTAAAATTGCTGACGCAGTCAGACTTGCAAATGTCGATCCTAGAAATGCATGATTATGAGTTAGTCAAAATCAGGTTACTGGAAAGGTTTGTGCAGACTAAGGAAGCCGTACAAGCCCAGTTTCGTTCACTCGAACATGGCACCGAACAATTGTTCCACGAATATGCGTTCGCACTCGAAACCCTATTTTCAAGATGGGTTTCCCTAGCTGAAATTAATGGCAGCTATGACAAGCTAGCTAATTTAGTTATGCTTGAGCAATTCACTAAATCATGTCCCATGGCCCTGCGCAAGTGGTTGCCGGACTAAATTAGACTTGGTACGTTACACGAAGCAGCCAAACTCTGTGATGAGTTCACCACCAGAAACAAACAGATTTCTGCGGACATGGCCCCTAAGGCAGGGAAGGCACAACCTAGTGCGTCGTCGTCTGGACAAGCTTCTAAAGCTTCCTCCAATTTTCGAAGTGGCCACCGAGCCTCTTCCACTGCAGCTAAACCGGCCGGTACTGCAGCATCTTATGCCGATCCGAGTAAAGGAGACTCGGCCAGCAGCAACTACTCCAACCGTGAGTTTGACAGGCCTAGGAGGCCTAAGTTTGAAGGTACCTGTTTTTTTTGTAACAGAACCGGACACAGAAAAATAGAGTGTCGTGCTCGTATTACTCAAGAGGGAAACCCAGCCTCTAACGCAGAGTGTAACTTTGTTAGCAGTAATCCTCCCGAGTTGGTTCTTTCCAAACACATTCACGAATGGACAGTGAATGGTGCGAAATGTGTGTCTTAAGAGGCACAGGCTCGACACACGATGTCATTTCAAGGGATTTTGTAAAGCCCGAGCAGTTTACGGGTGAATATACCCACTGCCACAACGCTCTTTCAGAGCAGACGACCGCTCACGAAATTGCCGTAATTGAAGTTGAAACCCCCTACGGTAAAATTCAATCCGAGGCCCTCGTTTCGGATCACGTTGGTCCTCATTTCCAAATGCTTTTGGGAGTGCCCTCGCAAACAGTATTAGAAGAAAAAGGTTTAAAGGCCCTGCCCCCTTACTCTAATGCCATCACTCGTTCCCAAACTCGTGTGGAACAGCAGCTCCCGATATCTAAACCCAAATATCGTGAGATCGAATCTGAGAGTGAAAACGACTCAAACAGTGATCCTATTTCTAGTGTAGTTTCCCCTTCCCAGGAAGGTTTCATTTCTCCTAAGGTTGATAGCTTAGATTCAGCTATTTTAGGTCCCCAGTCAGATCAGTTAAATAAATTACTGAGTGTTGACAAACTCGAATTTGCCAAGTTGCAGTTAGACTGCCCAACTTTAAAATCATGCTGGCAAACTGCTGAGCTCCGGGACCAGTAGGATGAAAACAAGCAGTTTTTCATCGAGAAAGGACTACTTTTCCGTAAGCCCTTTCGGCCTTCAGGAAGACCGTTAATCAAGAAACAACTAGTGCTTCCGAAGGAGTGTAGAAACTTAGTCTTGAACACCGCACATGCAAATGCATGGGCTGGGCATCTAGGCCGATCCAAAACGAAGGATAGAGTGTTGACCAATTTTTACTGGCCACATTGTTTTACTGACATTGACAATTTTGTATCCACATGTTTAACCTGCCCGAAAAATGGTAAATCTGGTCAGAAGTTTGTTGCCCCTATGGTGCTGGTGCCCGTGGATGACGAGCCGTTTAACCGATACGTAATCGATATCGTAGGCCCCATCAAGCCTGCTAGTAAAGCTGGTTACAAGTATATCTTGTCGTTACTCGACCCGGCAACAAAGTTTCCCGAGGCCGTGCCCCTCAAAGAGGCCAACAGCCAGAGCGTTGTAGATGCGCTCCTCCTTGTGTTTTCTAGGTTAGGCTTTCCAGCCGAACTCCAAAGTGACCTAGGCTCTTGTTTCATATCGGAACTTACAACTCTTTTCTTAGAAAAGTGCGGTATAAAGTGCGTTAATTCCAGTGTAAACCACCCGCAATCTAACAGCGTGGAACGTTTCCACAGGACGCTCAAAGCGGTGCTAAGAGCTGTCTGTTATGAGCATCCCCACGATTGGGAGAGGTGCCTGCCAGGAGCAATGTTTGCCCTGAGAACTGCTCCACATGAGAGCACTGGCTTCACTCCAGCTGAGTTAGTCTACGGACGCAACCTCAAAGGCCCACTGGAGTTGGTGAAAAGCCATTGGATTGAACCCGACGTTCACCCCTCAGTGTTAGAATACATCTTGGACTTGCTCCAGAGATTCCAGTATTCTCGTGAGCTCTCTCAGGAGAGCATCACTCGTAGTCAACAAAAAAATAAATCTTATTACGACATCAAGGTAGTTGAACGTAAGGTCAAAGTTGGTGATAAGGTTCTAGTCCTTAAACCAGCCCGCAACAATAAGTTAGACATTTATTGGGATGGACCCTGTGAAGTGTTGAAACGATTATCAGATACTAATTATCTTGTAAAAAAATCGTTTGGTTTACAAAAGGAAACCATATATCATGTAAACCTTCTCAAACCCTATCTGCCTAGGGAGGGGTCAAGCAATCATTCTTATAATGACGAACGTGAGCTTCCTCACACCGACCATGTTTGGACAGGTCAGCCTGGAGATGGCCACCTTACTGCTAAGGCCGCCATGAGTCTTTTTAAAAAGACAGGCAACTTAACAGAGTTGCAGAAGAACGACCTCCTTGAGGTGTTCGAAAAAGTAGACGGTGTTTTCTCTACTTTACCAGGACGCACTGATCTTGTCACACACGACGTTGAATTAGTCGACTCCAAAGTCAAACCCTGTAAGTATTATCGCCACGCGAAATTCGAAAGGGATTTGATCGTCACTGAAATCAGGCGTATGCTTGACTTGGGCTTAATCGTTGAAACCGATTCCCCACATGGTTCACCCATGATCATCGTACAAAAAGAAGACGCCAGCCCACGTCCTGTAGCTGACTACAGAGAGCTGAATAACAATACGGTAACCAAAGATTACCCAATTCCCAACATTGAGGAATGTATTGAGCGTGCAGCCAAGTGGAGGTTTATTTCTATTTTTGATCTCAACCGTGGTTTTTGGCAAGTGCGCTTGACGCCACAGGCTTCAATGGCCGCCACCATCACAACTCCCATTGGGAAGTTTGCCCCCCTGATGATGAACATGGGGATGAAAAACGCTCCATTCTGCTTCCAGAAGCTCATGGACAATGTCACTCGTGGCATGGAAGAGTATGTCACTCCTTTTCAAGACGACACTGCTGTCGGAGCCGAAACGTGGCCACAGCATCTTGAAAACATTCACAATTTCCTCTCTGCTGTCAAGAAGGCCGGATTGACGGTAAATGCCAATAAATCGCAGGTCGCTTGCAGCAAAGCTACTTTCCTTGGCCATGAAGTTGGCAATGGATCTCGCACACCCTCCGAGGTGAAGGTCTTGGCCGTGCAGAAATTTGCACGACCACAGACTAAGAAAGATGTCCGTTCCTTTCACGGTTTGGTTGGATATTATCAAAGATATATCCCTAACTATTCTGAAATTTGTGCCTGTCTCACAGACTCCTTGAAAAAGGATGCGCCCGATCCCGTCATTTGGGATGAGTCAAAGCAAGCTGCTTTTGACACGTTGAAAAGCTCGTTAGTTACGTTTCCCGTCCTGAGAGCCCCCGACTTCACACAGCAATTTATTTTGCAATGTGATTGTTCAGATCGTGGTATGGGTTGTGTTTTGTCACAAGTGTTTGGAGAAGAAGAACACCCCTGTTTTTACGTTTCCCGTAAACTGACAGCACGTAAACAAAACTATGGTACGACAGAAAAAGAATGTGCGTGTTTGATCTGGTCCGTTGCCAAATTGCGTCCCTACATCTATGGAACAAAATTTGTTATAGAATCCGATCACAACCCGTTGCACTGGCTCAAGCAAATGTCTGGCAAAAATCCCAGATTGCTTAGGTGGAGCCTAACCCTACAAGATTACGACTACACCGTTAGATACAAACCTGGAAAGTTACACGTAAATGCTGACACTCTCAGCAGGTATTTTGTTTAAACATTTAATGGTTAAAACACGTCATTTTCAGTACAAATTGACTGGAAATTTAATTTTTATCTTTAAATTTTGCTAAGTGGTATATTGAAAGTGCAACCACGCCAAAAGGAACTTTCACCTATTTCCCGTTTCGGAACTCTACACCTAAATTTTAAGTGCCTATGTTTTACTCTTTTTGTCACTATCAAGGTCACCCTATGTGGGAGAATAGTGTCAAAGACTGTAACGACACTAATTAAATATTCATTAGGAGTATTCTACGGGGGTTGCAACTTGTTCCCGGTTGGCCCTTCTTAAGGTTTTTACGAAATATTTTTCCTGCAAAAAATTTCTCAGTCTCACCTCTGAGTGCAAAAGGTCAACTCTGTCGTTAAAAGGATGTTGCGTTATTATCCTTAAATCTCCCAGTGTTGTATAATATGTTTAAGTTATGGGTACCATCTCTAAACCCTTCAGTGTAAGATTTTCCTATGCAAAATAAGTTGTTTGGTAACCTTAAACCACTCCAGTGGTAGTCTGTTAACTTTAAATAGAGCTGATAGTTGCGCATGCGCTTATAGTACCCTCCTTAACGCAAGCTAGGTCCTGAGGAGTGCGCCCAGGGGTTTTTCTCGAGGTTTTTCCAGATTAAAAAAATAACTTTCTGTACACGGCTGACTGGTTAGAGCATTAAATGTTGCGATTGTCTCATTTGAATTAACAGCTACAAAAACCCTTAAACTGTGACCCTTTATGGTCAAAATTTAAGTTTTTATTTATATAAACTTTCGTTTGCTCCAATTTTCTTTGTGGCCTGTACGACTTTCCTGCAACAAGCAGCGTGGACAGCACTAAGTTAATTTTTGCAACTGGTGTCCCTTTAAACTTGTAATTTATATTTACGAAAATTTCTTGAGCCACAAAAACGTCAGTCCCCCAAAAATACAAAATAGCAATTTTTATTTTTTGTAAATAGTGTATTTTATAACTTGTGGTGATGTATTTCACGGGAGGTGTATTCCTCAGAAGGTGTATTCCTTGGTGCATTCATTTATGCAATTTATTTACATGGCTTTGCAGTATTGTTCTTTGGCATGTCTTGTGTGCACTGACCTTTTCTGTTGTAGCACTTATTTGAAGTTCGACAGTAACCCCAAATAGAGTCCTCCGTGTGGGGGCGTGTAAACGCGGTCTCGTATCAGATGCTCGTGGTGAGGACACCTTAACACCACCGAAGAAAAAACCTTAGGGCAGTATTCTTCCACACCAGAAGAACAATCGTCTATATGGCGATTTCACTTTAAAATGTAAATAATATATATTTTTTTAGCCATAAAGCCAAAACACTTTTTAGCTTAGTTGTGTTCTAGATGTTGTTAACACACGATATTTTTATTTGTAACAGGCGACGACTTTGTTTATTTATGAAAAATGTCCGATGTTCAAACCAGTTTAAAATCTAACCTAAACTGCACTTAGCCCTTTAAAAACTAGCTGGAACATTTTAATCTTTTGATTTGTGCACTTATTGCATTTTTGTAAATTTAACTTCTTGCCATGAACCCTACCGGAGCTCCAATGTTTATGTTTGTCTATTTTTATGAACCCAGTGTATGATTTTATGTTTATTTTTTATAGCATCTCCATCCAAACTCCGACCGTTGTGAACCTCTAAAAACGTAAACAAATTAGCTTTAGCATGTGTTGTTAAAAACATGCCTTGTATATAGCAATCCGTTTCCCAAAGTCAAATTTTTATTCTGTGCATTACACTTCGTTTCCCCCCCCCCCCCCCCTCCTTCAATAGTTGCGATGCATCACATCATAGTTTATTTTAATAGGCCTAAAAATCACGTTGTTATGAGTTGAAAACTCACTTGCACGTTCAAAGCCAGGCCTCTAAGTTTCCAAGTCGGCAATTCCCTTTGTCAATTCGAAACTATCCAACCAAAACGCTGCTTCAATTCCGTCAGCCAGCCAGAGCGCTCCAGGTACCCCGGTCGTCCGCGCTGCCACTCCAACTTCCGGTAGTGACAGCTCGGCCGATCTAGGTCAGTCTCCTCCTCCTCCAAGATGTCCGCCTCCTCTTCCCCGCACGTCCCCTCTGAAGCTATCCTCGGCGTCCGCGCTGACTTCCGGTAATGAGTACATAACCCCAAACCCAGAGACACTCGTTAGCACAGCTCAAGGATTCTCAAAGCTAGAGGTCACTACGCCGGTCGGGAGTGGAGATGCCGCGGTCCGATTGTTGCCATGCCGGGCAAAGGTAGTGGTTCGTATCGTACTTAGTTTAGCTTTAAAAGTTTATTTTTTGGAAACTCCATTCAAAATTTATAGTTTAAACTTAACTTAACCTCGTAGCTTTAGAAGGTAAATTTATGGTGCGTCAAGCCAAACGGCATTTCGGACGTTGGCGGCCGTAATTTAAGGGTTCACAGTCCCTTACTAAAAACCAGCTTTCATTATTTTGTTTTTTTAAACGCAGTCTGAAGTAAACAGGGACGGTTAGATCTTCGTGGAGGGTTGCTTTGATTAAACGCTCGGATCCACTTTATATGTAGCCGAGGCTTTATAATTTAAGGAGTTGACTTATCAACAGCAACTCTGGGAGGTTTAATGCTTAGTTAATTCACGGTTGAAACATAACTGTTATTTAGGTCTACTATTACTAGACAGCCGAGGCTGTTCGTAATTTAGAGGGCTCTTTTGCGAAATCCCCTTGTGCCTACTCAACTCACTTTTTCTATTTGAAATTGTTTTACGTGAACCTTGTGTTGGTTCTAGTGTCGAATTTAATGTAAATTCCCCCTGTATTTTACAACCTAAACTAGGTGTAAAGTTACCAAATGTAATTGTAGTGCGATATTTTTATTCATGTTTGTTTAAAATAAAAACCAGGAGTTTTTCTTAAATGTCCGTCAGTTTATTTGCTCGTTGTTTGCTAGAAGTTAACATGTAAGATAATTCTCTTAAACTTAGCTTAGCTAGCCTAATTTTCCCACCTTGGTGGCAGCGTTACCGCTTATTATTACAGTTAGCCTACAATATTAGGACATGTGTAGCTCCATTCCCTACGCCGGGACTGTAGCTGTTGTGCTTATTTGAAACAAAAAGTACCCAAAAGTAATAGTAAGAAGATCAAGTTACACCAGGCGACCGGCAATGCTACAAGCACCTACTCCGTCGTAGCATCCGCCGTTACACAGAAACGGAACGTTAAAGGTTTAGAGTAAGGGTCTAAAAGTCAGAACCTAGAAGGAACACTGACAAGCTTTGACAGTAAGGGTCTAGGTTTAAAATATTGTCAGTAAGAGGCTGGTAAGCATTAGATCATTCCTACCCACCCATGTGGACATCTTACATAAGATCCTACCAAGATCTTATCAAGATCCTGCATAGGATCTTGCATGGTTCTTATTTAGGATCTTGTTAGATAAGACGCTGTAGGATCTTGGATAGGATCCTGTAAGCTTGTGCAGGAATTGGTAGGACCTTGTAAGAATTTTCTTAAGCTCTTGCAGGATATTGTAGGATCTTGTCCAGATTTTGTAAGATCTTGTAGGACCTTGTAGGATATTGTCCAGGTCTTGTAGGATTTTACTCAAGATCTTGTAGGATCTTACTCAAGATCTTGTAGTAAGGTCTTACTCAAGATCTTATAGGATCTTACTCAAGATTTTGTATGATCTTACCCAATATCTTGTAGGATCTTACGGAAGGTCTTGTAGGATCTTACTGAAGGTCTTGTAGGATCTTACTCAAGATCTTGTAGGATCTTACTCAAGATCTTGTAATAACTTACTCAAGATCTTGTAGGATCTTGTTGAATAATAATAATATAACTTTATTGCTGTAGCAAAGTGAGAGAGGGAAGGACCAATAATGAAAACCAATTCCCACACCCAAATGAATTGGCAAAATAACACGAACAACAAGCTCAATTGTCAATATTAACACTGCAAACAGTCAGTATCAACATACAAACTGACAAGCAGCTAAAAATGATTAACAAATTAAAACTTGTC